>DWJN01007282.1:0-10093 GCA_018248895.1 Carystus phorcus | reverse complement strand
TGTGTAATGTTTATTTTTATTAATTCCATATGCTTCTACTGCATATTATAAAAAAATATTAGCGTTCTGCACTTCTCTTACATATAAACTATAATTGGGCCAAATTTCATACTCCTCCGTCCGCACAATTTTCATAAAAAGGGGTCCAAAGTTTTTGCTTCACGTATATAGACGCCACGTTTATCTGTCATATTTAATTTTAAAATTAGATTTTTAAAAAGTTTATATGTCGTTATTAGCGCTCGCGTTCACATACAAATTCCTTACTCGTATCTATATGGGTCAGGGATATGTTCTACTTGGCGACGTAAACTTGGCTGAAACATCACCTCGTAAACCGAAAATGAGGGTTTGCAACACGAAACATGAGTAATTATTTTTTAGAACGGGCTTTGTGTGAATGTGACTTTTCATTACTTCGGGAAGCAGATGTGCGAAATTGTTAGTAACGATAATACTCATTAAACCTTCTCCAATTTAAACTACATCTTCCACTTATAAAATCTAACAGAATTTTAAAGAACTTTAAACTTATAGATAACAGACATTCTGAACCAGATCACACATACACACTTATGATCTCGTTAACAGATGTCTACGTTGTCGAATCCGGGGCCTTAAAGTCACCTACTAAGTTAAAAAGATATGATTAAAAAGTTAAGCCGATGTCCGCATAATACCTGAGTAACATAGATAAGACATTAACGTCAATTTACATTTAAATTCTAGTACATATAAAGAAAAGAAAACTAGACTGAACACATTTATTTTTCTTTAAACTTTGAATAAAGATTACGGTCAAACTTCGACCGCTGAGAAAACATTTGTATTTAAAAAAAAAAACATTGAAGCTCAGGACATATCTAACCCATGGAGACAACGAATTATCCGGCTACCTTACTCCTGTTTCAAGCTTTTATAATTCTGGGTCAACCTCTAGGGCAGGTCCAGTCTGATTATACATATAAGCCAAAAAATATATTCTTCTGAATTTTATGGACTCTAAGCAGTCTATCCCGGACATTATCAATAGATTGAACCTAGTCGTTAAGCCCCGTTGAAACGTTTGGAACATTCGTGCTCGTTAAGAACGTATTTTTCAAGGAGATTCAGCTTTTATAAGAATAAAAAAAAAATTATTTATCTAGTAGTTTTAACCTTAAAAGACCCGCTCGAAAGACTTGACAATTTCTCAGTAATATTGTATTTATAAAAAAAATATTTAGTTTTAAACACTTTCTCAAAGATAGTAAACATCCTAGTTTGAAGATTTTACATGGGTTTGGACAACTACAGTGTTAGGATGAGTACAGAATAAAGTTATAATTCCCAATTTTGCTACAAATGTAGAAATCAAGATTTTCATTTAGTCGTTATATGTACATATCATTATTATCGTAACATAATTAATTTATTCTTATCTTCTTAAAACATTTTAAATTATCATCGGCAATGATTATTACAATGTTATTATATAGCAAGTCTTTTTCCCATAATTTATTCGATATAACCAAATATCCCAAACATTTTCCTAAATTGGAAGGAATTTAAAAATAAAGAATGCAATGCGTTTATTGCTGGTATGTTATTGGGTCATTCGCGATAAATGTGGACGATATTGGAGAGTTGCCAGCTTTGGAAGGCTATGGGTATACACATAATAATACTGCCTCAGAGGTCATAGTTTGTCTGTGGTGTAGGGGTGCAGCCATCTTTAATTAAAATAATTAACTCCTCTTGTAAAACACTTCAAAGAACCTATATTTTCGGCGATAAAATATGCGAAGAATCTTTTGAAATCGTCACTCGTTTTTGTATAAAATATTTTAATAGCATTTTATTCAGGCTCAGTAAATCCTTATACATATGTATATTAATAAATAACAAACTTTAACATTGATTACAGCATACACTTAAATTATCTCTAACGGACTGTAAATGTTTTATGTTAGTAAAATATAATTATGTGAAATATACAATTATACGATCAATATATCTCATTTGTTTTTTTTTGTTTTCGAAACTGTCTATGACATTCCCTGTCTTCATAATGTAGTACATGAGTATAATTTCTACACTTCACTCGGTGAGAGTAAAGCCTGTGATATATTTATCAAATACCTATTCATTGTTTATAGAATTCAAGAATTTATAAGCGATTATATTTATCGTACCTAATTACCTCAAAATATGTTTTTCGATCTATCAACCCTAATCCATACCCACGAATTGTGCTATTAGCAATACTCCGAAGTGCGTAGGATAAATTTAATATGCTGAATAGCGCAATTACTGAAAAAGTTGGGAGCAAATTGTAGCTGTTCGATTGTAAAGTTAGTATATCTCGCATAAACGTTGCTATAGAGACATATCCAAAATATTCAGCCGTTAAAATACTGCAGCATACATTTTTATGACTTTTTATTACACAAACAGCAAATGAGCAGCGGAGTTAACTAATAGTAAGTATTCACCTTAGCCATCAGTAATGCGAGAGGAATGGCCGATACTAGCAATTAAAAAAGGATGCGGGAACCCGCATTATCGCTATCTCTACGGCATTGGGATTAAAACACGTAGAAAATAATCAAAGTCGATTTTAGAAAAAATATACTGGCTATTTGAAATATTACAATGCATGAGTACCGTTTAGAGAAAACTGATCTTTAAAGACAGAGCAACTTGCAACAGAATTAAACGTTCATTACAGTTTTATTATTGTTTAGCAAAGTACGCTATAAACAGGGGAGGCCTTGCTTACATGGATCAAAGCCCCTTATACCCGATTTATATTTATTATTTGTTGTTTACTGGCTTTGATGATTGAAAACATTACGAGGAAACCGCAATATTCCCAAAACTGTGATAACTTGGAGATAAGAATAGTCCTATAAGAATAAAGTTCCACTCGTTTCAAGACCATTGTGGAATTAAATGTTTGGACTAATAACATAATTATAAAAAAAGGAAATTGAGTAGAAACCATGAACGGCAAAAAAACTTAATCCTTCAAAAGATTCCGAGCAATACTCGGTCAACCAAGTGCATTCATAAAGCTTTCCATCAGAAATTGGAATTGATCTGTCATTTGCATCACCCAGAATATATCCGAATGCCCTCGAACTAACCGGAAAATTATTATGATCGCGATTGTCTTTAGTAGTTAAGGCTTCAATTCATGGCGGACTACTGTATGGCTACAACTTTGTATTTGGAAAAGCCTGGACGATACTCCACTACGCTTACAAATCAGCTTAATGGAAAAGTTTGTCATTTTATAAATCCATATATCATCCGAAGACCTCCCCTTGGTTTAATTGCACTTCAAAGCATAAGAAGTATTGGATTTTTTTACCAACAATCACCTAGTCGTCGTTCACACAGCCGTAGTTACTAAACTTCATCATTACAATACTTACAAAACCTACAATATTTAATTCAATAATTTCAATAAATTGCAAATTTTACAAGCATCGCTTATGATAAACATAATTATTAAGAGTTATATTTAATATATGAAATTAATATGATACTAGTACAGCCAAACTACGAAGAGGACATTTCTAATGCTAACGATAATTGTACAACTCTATAAGCAATTCTCTGTGTGGTATATTTACATAGCAAACCAATAAAACGAAACTTTATAAGTTTCTATAAACTTGCTTCCTTGCTGTATTTTTCGAAGCGTATTAGTACATAGGTATACGTTCTGTAATGTAAGCAACCACACAATAACATTTGATATGGTCTGGTTAACATGTAGGGAAGGCATATTTTTTACGACCACCCAAAAGGATTTTTCTTTCGAAGCAATAATAAATTCTTGACACAATTGTACAAATTGTGGTGATATGGGAAAATGTATTCCATACAAACTATGGAATCAGCAGATAGTTCATTTTTATTTTCTGAAGTTTAAGTTGTAACGACAAAAATGTAGATATCATTTTCCTGGAATGCCTCGCTTTTTTGTAAGTTATCTTACGTACTTAATCGTTGCATCTTTATTGGCGTAATTCTCATTCTATCTTAACTATTAATGATTATTTTATTTCATTATTTTTCAAAGATGTTTTTGTGTTAACCTTTAGCGTTGTTAGACGCATTAAATATTATTTAACGATGTCCATTAAAAGTGGTTTTAATAATCTGTTGTTAGAGCTTTTGGGTTTTTATGTACACTTTGGTTCGTTATTTCGTGTGGACAAAAGACAAAAAGATAACTCCAAAAACCAATAAAGTATTGGCTGGTTCGTGTATCGTTCAGTCTTTATTTTCCTAAATATTTCATTTCAGTCCATGTAGATAGCGAGTCCATGTCGATGAGCAATTTTGAATTTTCATTTGCAATCGTGTACTTAAGACCGCTACTAATTCTCAGTTCTATCTGAATCATTGCAAATTTGCCAGTATTTTTTGGCTACTTCGACTAAACTATAAAAACAACGATACGTCAATGTCAACAATATAATCAAACTCAGGAGGAAAACAGTGAGAAAGTTGACAGAAAAACAACTTAGCGTATTAACCGAAAGCTTGACACAAAGAAAGTAAAAAAGCACATTCATGTTGATGAATAGTGCACTTGTTCCTTATTCTACCATTCTTAATGATTTGCCGATTTTGATTGCTTTTGGAATATATCTATACTTAAACATATGGGTGTCTACGATTAAATTTCATTTTACTTCAGTGGTCTCTTCAACCTTTATTATATAATTTTTCTATCAGTGTCTATGTCACCGAACTTTTAAACGATTGCAGTATTTTGATATTTTTTTGTAGTGCGGATCTCAATTGGTTTATGTTCGATTCAAAAGATAGATTTTTATTACGTCACCATAAAGATAATTGACTCTTAAATTGTATTTCAAAAGGTTAAGAATACGAGTTGTTTTATTTTACTTGAAACTGTAGTATATTATTATATGACTTTATGTGTACTTATGAAAAACCTATAACTGATCAATATCTCAAACAACTTCACAGAAATATTATTTTTATTGTTAAAGTATAAATGTACATATATAAGTATAAATATAAAATATTGGAAATATTATGAATGAAGGTTAAACCGTGTCTCCTCATCACTGAGGAGTTCTAAAGCATACTCCACCACGCTGCTCCAATGCGGATTGGTGGAGGTGTTAGTAGCCAACCCAAGTGTCGAATGTTTTTAAACCACCCGAAGGCCTCCGACATGGCTTGACAACTACTATATTCATAGCAACCGGGTCTGATGGCTTAACGGGCCCTCCGAAGCACGGAAACGCTCCAGAAATTTTTGCCACTAGCGGTCACCCATCCAGGGACCGACTGCGTCCGCAGTTGCTTAACTCTGTCGATCGCAAAGGATCGATGCGAGCCGCCGGGCTATGAGCGCTTCTAAGTAAGAGTGAGTATTGTAAGAAATAATAAGAAAAAGTTATTTCAATATTATTGCTCTCAACAACGTTGAATAAGCGAAAAATATAAAATATTATGAAATGTTTCCAATATATTAAAAAAGTTTCTGTATAAAAGTTTACCGACTACGGGATTTCGTCTGCCTTAAAGTATGTAGTCATATTCCATACAGAAAACAGATGTTGACATGTTGTGCTAGAGTAAATTATACCGTAATTTGATAGTAACTATTAAGTTTATAATTAAATACATAGCCTTTGTAAAAATATTTAATTTGTGATAAAAAAATAAGTCGCAATCATTTTATCGAGTTGTATAGTACGTAAATTTATATATAATAATATATATAAAACCGGTTTGGTAGTTTCCGAGTCCAGTGGAAAGAAACAATAAAAAAATGAATTATAATGAGCAACAAAACACAATCGGCCCGTGTTTTTGACCGACTTCAAAAAAAGGATGTGGTTCTCAATTCGTCTGTAGTTTTTTTTACATATGTTACACGATTTTCCTTTTTACTGGGTGTATCAATTTAAATGATTCATATTTCATTAGAAAGGTGGTGCTTGCACTACGATTACGTTGAGGTCCTCGTTTTATTATTTGTCTACGTAAAATGAATAAAATAAAGTGTATAAAAAGGTATGTAAGCTCCCGGACTGGTTCTATTTTAATTCGGTAAAATTAGGTCAGGTTAGGTTAGAAATAACGGAACTCTTCAAAAATTTACAGCAGATGTCTCACGAATGCAGCAATCGCTTGTGTATGCATTGTACCTATTTATAACATAACATCACGCAAGATATAAAAATATTTTAAGAAAAACGGAAAACCGTTTTCAAAAAAGGGTAAAATAATTTGTTGAGGGATACTTTTTACGAAGTGGGTCATAGTTTCTTTAATTGACCTAGACCAAAGAAAAATAATACTGCCGAAATAGTTTTCCTTGTTTCCTAGTGTAATTCGGGTAATACTATTTAGTTAATATGATATACACGTATATATGAAGCGCTCATAGCCCGGGAGCTCGCGTCGAACCTATGTGATCGACAGAGTTAAGCAACTGCGGGCACGGGCGGTACCTGGATGGGTGACCGTTAGTGGCAAAAAATTCTTGAGCGTTTCTGTGCTTCGGAGGGCACGTCAAGCCGTCGATCTCGGTTGCTATGAACATAGCAGTCGGTAAGTCATGTCGGAGGCTTTCGGGCAGTTTAAAAACATCCGTCATTTAGGTGGGCCACTAACCCCTCCACCAATCCGCATTGGAGCAGCGTGGTGGAGTATGCTCTAGACCTCCTTAGTGTTGAGGAGAGAGCCGTGCTCAATAGTGGGCCATTAATGGATTAAAGGTATGCAGTATGATATACAAAAACAGACACTATGCATATTATCAGATAATTCGGAATTTACAATTAGGTATAATATATTATTCTTTTAATAACAATGGCCCAACTAAATTCTCTTAGATAATATGTCAACACTTATCGTAAGTTGGAGGATGTCTTACACACAAAGGAGTTATGTTTATAATTGTCAAACTGATCTATTTGCCTTTGGGGACATATAAAAGGGAACCCGTTTTTTTCTGTCTCTGACATGACGAATAGAAGAACATTATAAACGGTTCGTACCCAATTCAGTTGTAAAAATGTCCCAACACAATTTAGATTTAATTCCATATCGAACTTATGAAAGTATAAGATATATTTTTTACAATGAATTCATTATTAAATTCCAATACTCGGTTTATGTTACTTTATATAACCCTTATTATCACTTGAATAAATTAAATAAATTTTATTTAAATAGTATATCATACTTACTTTTTTTTTATTTTAATGAAAAGTAACCTTTAATCCTTATTTTAAACTTAAAAAACAATATACAAGTTCAATTTCAAGTTAAGCTTATTTTTTTTAATAAATAATAATGTACTTAATATATAATAATTAAAAATGTATTTAAATATACACAATGTAATAGTTACTTATATACATTATATGTATATACTTTTTAGCTTATATTATTTAGCTTACATTATATGTATATACTTTTAAGCTAAAAAGTACATATGTAGATCTAAGAAAAAAAAGTCTTTTCTTTTTTATTTACATGTTATGCAACGGTTGAGCCTAGGCTAATAAGTATAAATGTACGTAAATGTAAATAAAATACCCCCTATGTACACGACGATAAACAACATAGTACTGTTTTGTAACACTGATATATGACTGTCTTGGAGATTTATTGCATTATGCTCTGCCTTGATCTTGTAAAATGTATTTTAGTTGCTTTCTTCGTTCAGAAATGAGATCGTGAAATGTTGTTCCACGTTTACTTTCGAGAGTGGCAATTTCGAAAAGTAGTTTTGTGATGTCACTGAAAAGATACTTTATTAAACTATAGAAAGAAATAAAAAGAAACTTTAATGTTAATATTCTGCAGAATATTAGTATCATAATTTTTAATTTTATTTTGAAATGAAGTCGAAAAAAAAACATTATCGCCCACATGAAGCCACTTAGCACTCGATTTGCACTTGGAATAATTTCGGCAAACAAAAAATATGATCGCTTTAGAAACTGTCCAGAGATATCTTAAAATATATAAATAATGTAGCCCCTAGCGCCCTAAACTACTTAACTTATTTTAATCAAATCTTGCACACCGTATTCAGTTTGATCCAACTTGAAAGATAGGATAGCTTACATCTCAATTTATAGTCACAATATTATTTGATTGCGAATTATTTGTTTACATCTTACAAAGGATTAATTCCATAAGTTTCTAACAGATGGCGGTGTAAAGTAATATGTCGGCTAAATTGAGTATGTAAACCTTATATAACTATATAATATTTTGCCCTCGATATAAAAAAGTATAATTTGATAGGTTGTCAAGTCAACATAAAAATATAAAAATAAATTTATATCCACAATTAAAATGCACGGTGTATTTACCAATGTCCTTTGGTATTTGGAATTCCTCGCGTTTATTATTATATTAGTGTGCTTTTTCTTCTTTTTTATGTATATAGCGAATATTAATTACGTTCATTATAACCTTCAGTACGATATGCGTCAAAAGTAAGTTGTAATCGTTTAACTTTATTTATGAGGTTTACCTCGCGGATTTGCCCATATTGTCTTTGTAGAGTGGTTTCACAAAACTAAATTTTATACCTATGTAGAGTGGTTACGCAAACCTAAATTTTGTACCTTTGTGTGTTTTACAAAATTAAATTTTATACTTTTGTCCAGCCATTCCAGAGATTAGCCGGAATAAACTAACAGACAGACGAAAATAGTAAAAAAATATACTTTGGTAATAAGTACTGTGTATACATACATATGCATTTATTAACAGTAGTTATTTTAATATTACCACAGACTCAAATTTTATTTGAAAAGATTAAGATGGGTATTTTAAGCTATTTAATCTGTTTGATTTGTCTTCAGTATATTTTATCATGGAAATCATGTTGGTCAGGTTACTTGAAATTAAAATTCAAATATTTTAGTATTTACATAATTTCTCAAGTATATTGGTTGAAGTGTTCTAAGGTAATATGTGAATTTCAGGTATATGGCTGACGATACGTGGCTCCTACAAAGTTAAGTGATAAAGTAATGAACAATCAAGAAAAAATTCGCAAAATTGTGATGTAAGACGTATTATTTATTTATCTAAAATCTAACCATAACGTATGCAGTTCGACTTGTGAAATTCGACTGTAATTGACTTTGCCAAATATTTCCTTCACATTTAAACTATTGAACGTTTTATTTTATTTGAAAATAAAATTGGACCGGTTTTTTTTCTTCGGATAATATGTAGCTTATGTCACTCCTAAGATTCAACATATCGGCGAGAGAATTCTCTCTACAAGAAATGTCTTTCGAATACAAGCCGTAAAAGAATAATAAGTTGTTTGAAAAGCCTAGCTTTATTTTTAAACTCGTGTGTAGCAAGCGAGCAATATATAATATTAAAATATGACTCGTGTAAATATTTTACGTCTTACGAAGTCAAGACTTTATTTATAATGCCTATTAAATGAATAAAATAGAATGTGCAAGAAAATCAAACGTTAAACTCATAATAAGTACTTAAATTGGATTGGTATTGGAATATCAATTAATGTTGTGTCCAGATATTTAAATAGCAAATTAGCTATTCAATTCTGTTTAACGCTTCACATGGTTGCTTTTTGTAAGGATTAAGATATTATGATTGCACCTGTCACTATTTTAGTATTCAAATTAATTCAACAAATATATCTGTAGTAGTGTGTCATTCAACTCACTTTAAATTGATAGACGGACTTGATACAATTTGCTTCATGACAGAATTAATATGCATATAGATATAGCACTAAGTAAGTACTAAATTACGTAGTAAATGAAAGGCGTCGTTTAATTCAGTGTTTTGACATGTATTTATATCTCGTGATATACATTTATTATGGACTAGCGACCCGTCCCGGCTTCGCACGAGTGCAATGCTGATACTAAATACACTTCAGAAAAACTGTGAACGTATTATACATGTAAACCTTCCTCTTCAATCACTTTATGCATTAAAAAAAACCGCATCAATATACGTTTCGTAGTTTTAAAGATTTAAGTATACATAGGGATATAGGGACAGAGAAAGCGACTTTGTTTTATACTATGTAGTGATG
>DWJN01007281.1:0-10093 GCA_018248895.1 Carystus phorcus | reverse complement strand
GCTTATTTACTATGTGACCAAGGGAATTATCATCCATATGGAAGCCCCCTAGGACCGGAGGCCCGGGGCGGACCGCCCCCTCCCCCCCCCTTAGTCCGCCACTAAGTTTTGGCTAGCAATGACAAGTCTCAGATATACTTACATGCGGCTTTAGTGGGTCCCACGGCGTAAGCGGAGGCGGCGCGAGGCTTGTGGGTGACAAGAGCCAACTCGCCAAAGTAACCGCCCTTGCCTGTTGACAAAATACCATATAACATACGAAGCACTCATAGCCCGACGGCTTTCGTCGATCCTATTTGATTGACAGAGTTGAGAAACTGCGGGCGGTCGGTACTTGAATGGTTGAGCGTTTCCGTGCTTCAGGGGGCACGTTAAGCCGTCGGTCCCGGTTATGGTAAATAAAAGTGGTCCATCCATATCGCAGATCTTCGGACGGCTTAAAAACTTCCGACCCACCATTAAGCCCTCCACCAATCCCCTTTGGATGCAGCGTGGTGGAGTGTACCCTAGACCTCCTCAGTAATGAGGAGAGACCCGTGCTCAGCATAGGCCATTGATAAGTTCAAGGCACACATTACATCATCGGTCAAGAGGACGAAATATATTATTATCTTTCCTTGAACCCCGCCTGATTACCTACCACACCTGCTTGTGTCAGCCATCAAACCATTCATCGTATTCCGACTGCCAAGCTTGAGAACTAGTTCCTTGTTATTTTATCTCCCTTTTTTTAGCCAGCATAACAGTGACGCCTTAGTGTACCTAATATCCGTGGACGTCCAGTAAATATCATGCGACTCGTCTGTTCATTTAACATTTAACGAATTTAAATGAAAATATTATTATTCAATATTATAACAAAGGCATTGAACACGCTTATCCTATATGTTATATATATGTAGCAGTACCAAGTAAATGATGAAAAAGAAGCATTCAGCGAGGGTCAGTGATTCTGAGTTAGTCAACCGGCTGGACACTATTTTCAGCCCTTCAGTTATTGCATTTAAACTTCGTTGGGATTCCGCTAGATGGTGTTCATATTTCTGCTTAACTTAATTTAACCTAACCAAACAAAAGTTCATTCATTCAAGTATACATACGTTAATTACCTGGCGAGAACCTTTGCAAGCCGCCATTAAAGGCTGGCCTGTCAACTAAAAGGCTAATTAAGCTAGTTGCCTTCAACATAATGACAGCATTTAAGTTAGCTACGGAATATTCTGAATGTCATAATTATGCAACTACATAACGCGTATGATTGAGCGGACACCAAATTTATCATATCCATTTTGTGTATTATTAAAAAAGGGATATTTAATAAGTTATAACTGCGCCACAAATTGAATAAATCTTATAGATTGTGATACTGACATACATGGAATCGTAATGTGAATATACAAAAAAATGCTCTTAGTTAGTTAAAAATGTTAATAAACCGATTTACAGATTATTAATAATTTATTTGTTTCCTTGCTTATCTCTCATTAAATGAAATATCTGTCCTCTCATTCCCTCGCGAGTTGCGTGTACTTCACTAATAGATCAATATTTATGTTTGTATCTTATACTATATTCATATTAAATTTTTTATATGTACCTAACATTTTTTTAGTTGTTACTAACTATATATATACATATATACTTAATGTTAATTTTCACGATACACTTACCGCCATTGATGTTCTCTCAGAAGGTAAACTGGGAGATAACGTTTTTAGTTAAGTCCCTCTCGTACCTGTACTTATATGTAAATTTCGAAAGATTAATAATAAAGTTTGAAAGATAAAATAAACAAAGGTGTGCTATGCACGTACCGAGCCGCTTGATCTCGTGCTCGTTGCCGTCGTCGCGAGCGATGCGGATGCTGACCGAGCCGTCCTCGACGAAGTACATGCCGTCGGCGGTGTCGCCCTGCCGGATGATCAGCTCGCCGTCGATCAGCGTGCGGGGGAGGAGCGCGTCCGCCAGGTTGGCGCGCTCGTACGGCTGTCGGAACACAACGCATGTTAACACACACTAAATTATACAAACCAATGTTTGTTTGTTTGTCCTTTATGGGCTCTGAAATATTAGGAGATAGAGAACCAGCTACAAGGACGGAAATTGTTTCAGCGAAGTTTTACTGCCCATCAAATATACTTGGTCATTACATATTTTGACGAGCCGCGTGGCGTAATGGTCACCACGCCGGACCGCCGTTCGATGGGTCTTGGGTTCCAGGGGCCTTGGGTGTCCAGAAATAGGTATAGTATACGTATATATTACACATCTATTTTGGTATACATATTGTCATTCATGAATTGTAAAAGCTAAGTATTTTACAGCCTATTACATTCTAATTTGATATTCTTTCATCTTATCCATAGATTACTCTATATACATATCTATTCATGTATGTAAAACAAGTTTCAAAATATCTGAAGCTGGCGTGAACGAATAATAACATGCGTTATATTTAGCTGGCAGCTGATGTTTCCATATTCAAAAATACCAAAGTAACTCAAGTTCCGTGCCAGTTATCAGATCCCAAAGAGTCATGACTCATTACACATCATGTCAAACACTGTCAACAAACATGCCGTATGAATATGACGTCAATCAGTTACTCAATTGAAATCGGAAGTCACACGACTAATAACTAATACACGTTCCAATGAATAATATTTAAACGAAAATTCATAATTTCACGTCGGACATAAAAGAGTTTCCATTACCTAATAATAATAGTAGATATATACGTTATTTATTGCTTCCTTTGTGCCGTTTAATAATTGAGAAGAATCGTAGAAAGGGAGTCGTCAGCGCTTTTTTACAAAACGTAATAATTTTGAATAATAATTGAATTGTATTGTTGTTGTTAAATAATACGACCCATTTTATTTTTATAGTTCACTAGCTTATGCCTGAAGCTTTATACTCGGAAGAAAGGTTTATAAAAGTGAGGTTTCATAAATATTATACACTATACATACCGTACCATACATACATACATTTGATACACGTACCATTATCTACGAGAACTGTAAATTATTCTGGAAATATAACGAATATGTTAAGAGTAAGATATAATCATTGATTTTTAAATGCGCTTAAGTTCTAAAAAATCTACGCTGCAAAAAAACACGGATTTAGGGACAGCGATTCTTAATGGTCAAATCCATCAATGTCATCCTTAAATCCATTAATGGTTCCACTACAGGGCATGGGTCTCTCCTCATTACTGAGGTCTAGACTAGCCAAGAGCATACTCCACCACGTTGCTCCACTGCGGTTTGGAGGGTATTAAGATTAAAGATTGTAATGCACAAAATTTGCACAAACATAAATCAATAGATTTTACATTGGCTTTAGTGAACGATTATTAGTAGCGTTAAGAGAGCTTCGAGTGTATTTTTAACATTATCTACAATTGTCGATTATCTGTTACGTGAGCTGTGTGACAGGGACAGAAACAAGGTGAGAGCGAGTGCGACAATCATTCCATGCCAACGGACGCTCATTAACCGTATTTGTAATCAATCAATTGTAGGCGATCATGTTTTACCACTGAACGTTAATGGCTGTGGATATTTTCGTTTCACATTATCTTTCGTCCGTGTAATAGTAACCTTTATAATTTCGAGAGTCTAGCTATGAAATATCCTTGAATCGAAGCCAACCTTTCGTCGTACGAAGCTGGCATCAGGTCCGTGAAAGAAGCCATTGAAGGCCAAGAATGGTAATAAAGGGTTTTATCTTTCAGATCATTCTGCAATTAAACTGAATCGTAGAGTATTTTTGAAGAAAAGAATAATATTAGAGAATTTAAAGTGGATTCAACGATTCTTTTTACCAACTACGTATCGATTACCACCCCTGACGTTGTAAAGATAAGATCAACATGTAAAACTGCGAACTTACAGATCGAAACTACGATAGTCTTAACTTTATTTATTTTGTTACAAGTTTATAAAAATAACAACAAATGTTTAACAAATCTTTATTGAGGTAGCCTATTTATATATCACCTAACATAAACAAATACCCTTTTTTTGGATGCCGATAGTTTCACTGAAGCGATTGTGTTAATAAATTGTGGATTTCTAATAAAACTAACGTTAACTGACCGACAGAAAACACATAATCTAAACCAACACCTAGGAGTATGCAACTTTGTAAGAAAAATATATAAACATAATAAACGCGGGTTATCTATCCTGTTACATACAAAAAAAAATGTATGTATCTTTACTCAAAGTATCATGAAAATAGGTCCAACCATTTAGGG
The DNA here is from genome assembly GCA_018248895.1 of Carystus phorcus. Lineage (NCBI taxonomy): Eukaryota > Metazoa > Arthropoda > Insecta > Lepidoptera > Hesperiidae > Carystus > Carystus phorcus. Next base: position 5,826 of record DWJN01007281.1, on the reverse strand, counting down.
ATTCAGTCACATACACACGAACAGCAGAATTATATACATATAAGAATATAATTAATTTCTGTGCCTTACAGTGTATTAAATTAGTATGAAAGGATTTTTGAAAATCCACCCCTTAAACACGCAAATCAAGTGGTGGTGCGTTTTGTATAGGTACGAGTATAAAACTAAATTCACTCAAGATTAACTTCAAACTGGCTACAGAGTAGATACTTTGCTCTTAGAAGGTCAGCATTTCCGCTAAGTTGCGAGCAACATCTAATATATAGCTTAATACAATTTGGAATTAGCAGTTATCAAATGGACCCTGTTAAGCAGAAAACATCCATCAGCATTTTTGCAATTTTGAGTGAATCTACCTTTTTGAAAATCGGCGGTGTCATGAAACATAACATGTACATTTTTTAAAGTAATATAATAGTGCCTTTTCATTGGAAGAATTTCTGTCATTCCTGATAAACTTGATTTGTAGTTTATGTATGTAACTAGATTTCATATAATATGTTGACTGGATCTTTTCTGCTTAACAGGGTCCAAATGTCTATCGACGTAGTGTTTATTCCTATCCAGCGAGCCATGTGGGTCAGATGCGTTGGTGTTCATGAACGGTTTACGTGTTAACTTGAACGCCCTTGATCGTACTAACAGACGGCCAACATCTGACTCTGTCTATCCGACGTCGTGTGTGCATGTATTTTTGAACGCTGTTACAAATATTACAACCACTCCACATATCAAATACGTCGCTTGCGAGCTCTAATAACGCTCCGAGACATTTGTTGATAGATTACACGCTTATATTTCTATATAAACAATTTGACTGAAAACTGACACGTTAACTACGATAGTTAACAGATGGCGCTTTATTATTTATTCTTATTACTTCTTTAACTCAAGCATTAATATTGCGTTAATTTTGATAAAGATTTAAATAATAAATAACGTTCTATACATAGCCCCTACACTATGATTACCTGTGTCGTGGGTACAAAGACAAGTATACAGACAATATAATATAATGGCGATGTATAAAGACAAGGACATAGACACCCGAACCGAGAATAGAAATTTAAAATTTCTGCCCCATTGGGTAACACCGAGGACCCTTCAAACTCCGGACCAGCATGGTGACCATTATTAAGTATGGGACTATATTGGTCGTCAAATGAAAGGAAATGTAGCGTTGCCTAAAAAGACCTTTCAGAAATAATATACGAGTACAATTATTTGGATGACGACGCTATGAATTCTATTAAAACAATACGTTTTAATTACGTAAAAATAAAAGCATTCATTCACGTTACACTTTCACAAAGTTCTGTTTATAACAGTTTGATTAAAACTACAACATAAATCAAATTTAATAGTAAACTACTATACCGACAGCGCTTTGTTACACGTGAAGTATAAGTTAAATTAAACCTAAATATTTAGTAGCTTAAGCGAGAGAAGCGAACGCAGATGTTCAACTATAAGTGTAGTGGCTTTAAATTACGATCGAGATCCCTCGAGATATTTATGTGACCTTCACCTGCCCTTAAGTGCAAGTCAATAAGTCTATGTTCGAAGTGAGTCCTTGTCAAAAATAAATGAAGAGACATGCCACCTGACGGGAAATGGTCACCATCGCCAACGGTCATAACACCAAACGCATCACCGACATGTAATAGGCCAAAACAAAGGAGACTTGCATTATTATATCTGACTCTTCATAGATAAACAGTCGATGTTCGAAAAATGGTAAAGAATAAAGAGGGCCAGGCGGGTAAAAACCCCACCAAACAACTAAACCGAATGGTGTCGTTGCACCGACAATCGCCTCATCTCATTGTGAACGAGTAGGGGATGTAGCCTTGCCCTAAGTTCCTTCAATTAAACAATCGCTAGTTGAACTCTTTAGGCTTTGCGACGAGGTCTAGAATGGGACTGAGGTAGTACTGTTTGCAGTGACCCGCTCCTGATACATCCACTAAACCTCGGTGATGTAGGACGAGAGGATGTGACTGATGCCAGGGCGTGGTTCTTGGTGCTGAGCCTGAGCAGCCCGGGCTGAGGACTGATCATCATGAAGGCACTGAGTCCAGTAACAAATGCACTGGTACTGTTGGGAATAAACACGGTAGTACACAGCACATCTACTTCCAATAGGAGATTTGGTGACATAGCGTGGTTCCTTGTTCATCGAGGTGCACCAAGGGTTGGGGAAATAAATTAACACTGACAAGAGAACCGACTGGTGCCATGGTATTTGAATAGTAACTACATACTCTACTTTTAAATCAACTATAAATTTAACAGTGGTAATTGACCACTGGTGAGCAAGTGGCCTGCTTACTCATTTGTCGGCTATTTACATTAAACTAATAAGAACAAAGCCGAGAAAATAAAAAAGAAATAAAAGAATTTACTATTATTGAATATCAGATAATATCCACCAGCCAATCTGTCTTGTTTATGAATTTGTATAACACGATATAGATGATAAATTATGCTCACTCCGAATTATGTTTTCATTTACATGCTAAGAAGATAGGGAACCTTTATCGTTGTGTCGTATGTAAAGTCTAATCTACTTCAGGCCATGACGTGATGTAGCGATGACAATCACTATAAAACATTTAGAAAGTATATACTAACATATGTTACATATCACAAATAATAAATAATAGTAATAAATATAGTGTCGATGTTGAGATCGACGGAGTTAAGCAAATGCGTGCATCGTTGGGCCCTGGATGGATGACTGATAGGGGCAAAAATGTCTTAAAAACTTTTTCGTGCTTCAGAGGACACATTAAGCCGTTGGACGCGGTTTTTATTTGGGATAGCTGTCGTTAAGCCACGTCGAAGCTCTTTGGGCGGCATAAAACTTCCCGAAACTTGGCCACTAACCACCCGTCCTCCACCAAATCGCATTGGAGCAGCGTGTTGCATTATGGTCTAGACCATAATGGCTAGCCCTCCTTAAAAAAAAGAGAAAAAATGATGAGGAGAGACCCGTGTCCTATAATGGGCCATTAGTGAGTTTACGTCATGTCTAAACATATACTTAGTAAAACGTTATCTGGTACTGGTAGTATAAAGCCAGAACCAATGGACTTAGTATGAAACATTTGTATACTACAATTAGGTGTGGGGGTGCACTAAAATTTTGAAAATGTAAAGGGGTGAAATGTGCGATAAAAGTTTGATTTACATAAAACTGGCTTCATAGTCTCCTCCCAGATTACAACGGATGTTTCCTAAAGTCTACGAAACGATAATTCTTCAAATTCCACTCAAAATGTACCATAACGTGAACAGATTAATAAATTATCTTGAACATTAGAATGCAATAAATTGAAGACTGGAATAGCAATGTCTAATCTAGATATTACTGTCTGGGTCAGAGTTCCGCCGTATTCCATATTCAGGGACAATTGCCCTATAAACGGGATTCACGATGTAATTTCTTGGCAAACATGCAGCAGTTGCCATGTCGAAGATGTAACAAGAATTTTATATTCATGTTATATTTAGATTCTTATACATGTAGAGTATTTACTGTGCGATATACTGGTTGAACATGATGATGAATTTATTATTCGAAGAGGTTATTCTTTGAAATTAGGTAATAGAATGAGGGATTCCATAAAGTTTCTAGAATATTTAAATTGGATGGGACTGCGATTACACCTTCTGAAGTGAGTAAGTATCAAGTCAGTCCAGTAGAAGTACGATTTTTCAATACATCAGCAAAAATCGCGTGCAAATCAGTCAAAACGATTCTTAATAACTACAACAAATGCACAGAGACACACCCGTGAAGTCATAGTTATTGTATCTATTGCGTTAATACATATAGCCAAAAATTGTTTGTATAAAATTCTTCATTCTCTTAAATATCTTTCATGTACTAACATCAGGGACATTTTTATTATAAGTACAGATTAATGATACACATGAATGGACACTTACAAACATGTAGATAGATAGTTATCTGCTACTTGGAAATGGATAAAAAAAGTAAAAAAAAATACTTTGATGACTACTCTATGGCAACAATATGAATAAGCAGCTTATTTCAAAATTATTATCGCACACTATAAAATAATATAATGCAGCGTGTATAAAAATTCGGTAGATAATCTTTCAAGATTACAGCAATCATAATGACAATGGGATATTACGGCGATAATAGATGTAATTACTTCAAGCTTAAGACGTCACAGACTATATTAAAATTTATATAAAGACGCTTAACTGCGGCATTGCGTAAGATCGGAATTACTTCCAGTACTTTAGAACACGATATTTGAGAAAACTCTCTGGCGTTTATCACAAACACAGACACACACACACACACAATAGCCTACCTGTGTTAGATATCGAAAACATTCGGGACCTTTAAAAGAACATCGACTAGATAGTAAAGAAACGATCATACATATATGCAAATAAAAACAAAATTGCAGCTAGGTTTATCGATCTGCGCGCATTAGGTATGCAAAAACTACTGCACACATTTATTGCATTGATTTGCGATTTGATTTGCTCATATAAACAAATTATAAAAATTGCCGATAGATGGCGTTATTATCTTGAATCATGACTTATCTCGTAGATTATGTGGAAGGACTGGCCTGCAGTGGAGAATTAATGCTAGACGCTAATGAATCGAAGCCAATATATTTAAGCAAACTTTTGTCACGTTTAAAGAAGAAGCCGAGTGACGACAAGGTAATGGTATATTTAATAAAATACATACTTATTATTTTAGATAAACTAAGATTGAAATATAATCTGTTTTACAGCAAATTGGGGTAGTATTTAATATTTTTTTTTACGCAATTTATTACACATAAACGAAAATACAAATACAATTTCAATCGGTTAAATAAATAAATTATAAGTTTTCCAAAGCGACACGATGTCTTACCCTTATCATAGAATTAGTAGGATTACTTTAGACACGAAGCACTTGTAGTAAACTCCGTTATCGTTCAGCCTCGTCACTATCTGTGACGTCATTTGATAGTCATTGATATCGAACGTTACGTCATGCGATTGCTTCTCAGCGCTTCAGTTTTGTTGACTCGTTTTAAAACCTTCGATTAGCCGGTACAAATTTTATTTTCCTAGGAATCCAACCTTTGTTTGTTCGGCTTAATTGGAAAAAACTTCAAATAGAACAAACATAAAAATTACTTCATTAGATGCAGCATGTTTCGGAGGTTTTAGCATATAATATATAGGCAATGCCTCGAGAAAATATAACAGCATTTTCTTCGAGTGTTGCAAAGCAAAGACTTTACGAAGCGAAACGAGTGCAGATTCTACTTACCTAATGATAATAATAGACTGTACAAATCTGGATATTTTCTTGTTAAACATTGGATTTTTCCAGACAACGAAAAAAGACCTCTATACTAGAAAGTTTGCTATAATTATAGAACTTCAGTACAACTTAACTATAGAAAGTAAATATGTAATAGCCCTTTCACAGCACAAATACTCAATATTTGTAAAACTGGTCTGGGAGAACAAGATAATCAATGATAAGATTACCTATTGTACCACTTATCTTTGTAATTTCATGTTTCTTTAAGTGATATTTGTGTAAACGAGATTTGTTTTGTCAAAAAGTTTAATATGAATAAACCAATTATAGTAAATATGGCAGATGTTATCTCATTACAATTAAAATTAAAAACACAAAATATCATCAAAATAGCTTCAACCGTGAGTTCAGTGACATACACACAAACAGAAGAATCTTATACTAATATATAAAGCTGAAGAGTTTGTTTGTTTGTTTGTTTGTTTGATTGTTTGAACGGGCTAATCTCA
>DWJN01007280.1:0-10094 GCA_018248895.1 Carystus phorcus | reverse complement strand
GACAGAGATGAATGGAAGAAGAAGACATACTGCGCCGACCCCAAGTAATGGGATAAGGACAGGGAGATGATGATGTCCATATTATACGATTCCTGTACTTATGTTATTTAATTTCCTGGTTATTGATCACTATGTGTCCCGGTCAACTTAGTTTAACCTAACCTTTTTTTTTTTTAACGTGTGGAAAGACCGACGTCTCGTCCATCCGGGTACGGGAATCCGGACGGGTATGTGGGACTTGAACCCACTAAAACCGGTGTCGACGCCTATCGCTGGTACCAGGACTATGTGTTACTCTCGCTCCACTGTCCCGGCGCGACGACAGCGGTTTCGGCACGGCACGCTCTGTATCCCCTCTCCTTGGGGAAAGGGCTGGAGCGCCCAGTGGGATGGCCTGACAGCCGTCAATTTCCCGCTTGGGTAAAAGCGCGCTCGACACTGGTGCGCCATTCAAAACGCGCTATTATGTCGGTCGACGATTTTTCGTATTCGCCGCCCCATCGACTGTCGCTATGAGGACAGGGGTGCAGGTCGTAAGCCCGCATTCTACGCCCTGAGCGACGGTGAGGGATAGTGAGGTATGTTGAGTCCTCACGCTTTCTCTCTGCCGCCTCTTTGTAGAGCATGACGTGCTCCGCAAAGGCCTGCACTGCTGTAGAAACAAGTAACCTTGCATAACTTAGTGTAATCTAGATATAAAGTTAAGATAATATGACATCAACAAATTGAGCACTACTCACGTCCATACATTTTACGTATAACGTCATCTAATTTAATATAAAAGTATAGAAATATTTATAGCCACCCTGCAGGAACAGAGGCGTGAATGTATTTTATTATTTCCATCATAAATCAATCGGAATTTTTTCCAAAATGCTCAACGATTATGTTAGTTTTCTTTGTGGCACACTAGTAACAATATGTTTATATTCTTTGACATTTGGCTTAGATCTATTGCGACTCTAGCACTAATCGTAACATTTTACGGGCACTCAATCTGTTTAACAATCGTAAATTGTAACATACGTCTTCGGCTGCTGTTTATAGACTTTGTATCGTAAAGCATCACACCCGTAGAACGGACCGGTTGTTACTGAGGACCAATTTATTGCTAGATCGTTATTCCTTCTATGTGTATATTTCTCATGACAACCTATATTTTTCTACTGCGAGACACATTTCTGTTTATTGGAAGCGTTAATCATAGTAACCACGCTAATTTAAATATTGACTGTATTAAAAATACTTTAGCTAATAACTTATTATATAACTTTGACGCGACGGGAGTTACCATAACGGGAATTTATTAAGCACAATTTTTTTTTTATTTCTTTCGTAAGTTTAATTTTTTCCTTAAATTACTACCAAATCACGGGAAAACGATAATAATGATGTCACGTGTTCATATCAGTCTATACTTATTTCGAAACATCGAAGAAGACATAGTTGTGAAACTTATTAGTTTACCTGTGTAGAGGTACCTACATAATATAACTAACTGAAAGTTAGCAAAGTCGTAAGTACGTGTAGTAATTTAGAAGGCAAGCAACTTCCGCACCCAGTTATAACGTACGACAGACTGACATTAAAACTGATCTGCATATATCTAATCGTCTTTTACCTAAATGCCATTACATAGTTTTAAATTGTTACATCCTGAACAATTATCCTACAAGCTTTTTAATCCATGGACGTATTGCAAGGCGTTGAGGATAGGATATATGAGTATACCTTCAACACATTAATAACCCATAGTAGCTTATCCAAGTATCAGAAGTATTATGTCTCCGAAACGGTTTGACGATTGCTAACTACTATATTAACAACTAGGATCAACGGCTTAACGTGCCCTCCAAAGCACTGAAACGCTCAATACCCATCCAAGTACCGACCGCGCTCGTAGTTCCTTAACTCTGTCAATTGCTTAGGATCGACGCGAGTCGCTGGGCTATGAGTATAACCAAGCTAATCCGTGTGTCATTTGTTTGTGAACAAAAATGTAGGACTTAAGAATTCGTTTATTCGTATATTAAGAAAGCATCAGGGTCATTTGAATTTGTTGATAAAAAATTATCATTCAGAAGATTAAGCTATCAACAAACTATTACGGAAATCTCACTCACATCTCACAATCTATCTTAAGCCGGTCGTGTTAAATTACGCTGTCCATTAGTGGTTTAGGGTTACATGAGAACAAGGAAATTTAGTGCATATAGTTAGTATTCTCGTAGGAAATACGGGCGAATAGTATTCCAGGAAATAAAGCTAGCAATTTGCCTAGAGATTAACTGTTCTACTCATATAAGGCCCTGAGGTATCATGTCCTCTCTGGTAATTTCATATTCTTAGACCGATAAGTTCTGTCATGATATATCTACATCTATTACACCTAAAGTGCTAGATGATAGAATCTGATTGTTTTTTAACAGTAGTTAGGATGTTTAGTTATCCGGGTCCTTAATTACTATTGAGGAGCTCGGTCAAAAATGCCTGGTAAGTAACGATTAATCGCTTGAGTCAACCTGAGTCCTGAGTCATGTAAGTCTTTGAGACCTTCTTTTGAGACATGATCTCCAGTAGATTTTCCTGCCCTTAAGGCCCTTTAATGGCTAATTATTGGCCTAATTCCCCTAACTATGTATGTCGATTGCTGGTATATGAATTTCATTTTTCTAATTCTATTACAGATAAATTCAAATTGAAATCCTATCGTTGATGCGTTATTTATAGCTTGAAGTATATTTTGATTAGGATTTATTAATACTGGTACAACTTTTACATTATCAGTAATATGGCGTTTTTGCCTTGAAAATTTATGATATGGGACACTGTTCATAAACTCGATTATGGTAAACGAAGTGGAAGGATACAGTAGTGGTAAATAATACAGTGAAGGATACAAATTTTTGTATCCACATCAGTATAAATTATGAGACAGTATATAATTTATTGCGCAGATTATAGGACTGCATCAATCTCCTAATGTGTATAATCACGTATTATAATTACAGAACAATGAACTGTCTCGCAAATCACCAATTCAGAGCGTGTTTACCAAGGATTCTCCCGAGCCAAGATGTCAATATATCAAGATGACAGATCATTTGTCCCCGCCGGGTCATCTATAATAGATAACTAATTACAGATATATTGATAGTTTAGGCTTACATTAGTGACATTATTAACGGTGCCGTTGATAATAAAGATATTAACAATTTCGTACAGTTTATCGTGAAATTCTATCTGCTGTCTACTGTCTACTGAACTGAAAACCTGACTTAAAATCTTGCAGAAAAATCCGTTTTTGTGACTTATTGTTTGAATTTCTATATACTATCAGTACGTAGGTAATTAGTTGTACCAGTGACCTCTCTCTATTTCTCTGTTGGTTTTAGTTCATAAATAAATACATAAACCTAACGTCAATCTAAATCTAATCCACATATAAATACATAAACTAGTAACCTTAGATCATATTTGAATATAAAGTTTAGAACAATAAATATTCTTTTTTACATTTCCCTAAATTACCCCTATCGTCAAGATAACACGAACAAATTCCATGTTGTAAATGCTCCAGGTACTTTTAAATCCAGGTTTAAATTTCACCGTTTATACTAATCCGATAAGGAAACGACTAGTGGTGAAATAAATAAGCCGTTCTATCTGCAATTACATCGGCCGAGGCCGCATTTCTACCCTAATGTAACGGCTTGCTCGTTCATTTACGTTAATATACACGTTACGTAGAATATTTTCAAATTTGTAGTCGTCAAAAGAAAATGTTTCAGGTAAATTTGCACTGCGTAGGAAAATCCGTGCAATCTAGATAATTTAAAAGCCAATTTAAGCATTTATTAATAAAATTTATAGTAAACTTTAATATTTATCCAAGAACCGTATGCGTATAGCTGCTAATATTTACGTCAAAATTGCTTTTACAGAGTTGTTGGCAATCTGATCTCTTTTCGGTTTTTTGTTCTTTTAAATTCTAATCATTAGTTTTATTTATTAAAAAAAATAAGAAGCGTTAAGCACACGTAGCCCCACTATGATACTATGTATAGTGAGTGTCATGGACAACACAGAAAGACAAGAAACATACACCAAGGCATACGACAGAAATTTATACTCTTCATTCAAATTTCTACTTCGCTTGAAATCAACCCTTCAAATGGTCCCACATGATGATCATTGCCTGACACGGGTCGTTAAGGACTAGATTTTATTATAACCGAATGTTCATGTTTGAAACACAAACTCATGTATCAAATCATGTATTGACGTAGAGTCGTAATACACTATGCACGTCATATTTTGATTCTACCATTTTTTTCTTTACATCGAGAAGAAGAAACGGCGAAAGATAAGTATGCACCACAACAATATGATAAGGTTTCAAAACGTTTCGATGAATAGGTTTTTGTCACAGTGGACTATAATGATGTGAAATAAAATGTCAACATTATTTCACATAAATTACTTTATATAATTGCAGTATCAAAGCTACGAGCTTCTGATACTACGCTATAACAAGGCCCTTGTTGTTAGTTAAAGATCTAAGTTACACCGTTCATAACTTCAATAGTTTGAGAGTGTTCTCTCGACCACTTCTTGAGTAGTTTTCAAGCCAATTAGTACGTTTCCGGAGCAGTCTGAAAAACAAAAAATCTCTAAATTTCTAATAGGACTTTCATCGTTCAGTAGTACAAATGTATCACAGGATAATTTGCATTTCCTATTACCTTTATATCCTACTTCCTCAGTTTTTTAACGAGCACTCTGATTATTCAACTATCGAGAAGGTTCTTTATCTTAATCTTTATTTAGGACTACATATTATTATCTTAAACCTTCAAAGCAGAGTTCCTTCCGGTGGACGTTAAGGTTCGTTGAACCAAACTTTGACTTGAATATATATTAATAATGATATAATATTGATCCTACAATATTGCGCACTGAAGCAGCGTGGTGCAGTGATCTAGACCTCCTCAGTGATGAGGTGACACCCGCGCTCACTAGTAGGCCATTAATGGGTTGAAGGCATAATATTGGTAAAATAATTCTTACGTGAAGTGCAATAATAAATCTGTAGTAACGTCTGTCACCTTATAAGAATCTAGTCTCGCGGCGTGTGATTGGGGCCTATTTTCGAAGTGCTCCTAATATGGTCAGGTATATGTTTTCTTTTGTTATCCGGTAATACGATAAAAGCTGATGACAGTTGATTTTTCTAAAAGCTTAAATAAATATTAAATTGTGGCGTATTTGTGCAACTGTTATCCTCAAAGGTATACATAATTCTAGTTAAAGCTATGTAAAAGCGGTCAGCGGCTTACCTTAATAGATCTTCATTAAATAAGGAAGCGGAAGGAATTTTCCAAAATTCAATTTGTTTACTTGTTAAGGTTCTAAAGGAATTTATTAGAAGAGATATTTTTATAAGTGAATAAAATATAATTAAGTAAAGATTCAATGGGTTTTTTTATATTACAGTGTCGAATTCGGCCGATGTTCTAAAATACAAAAGTACCTAAAATTCCATTGCTACGACTATATAAATATTTGACACCTACGTAGATATCAATGAGAATACCCTTTGATGTCCTAATAAATAAATTAAGTAAACGCAGGTATACTCACTGGACACACACAAATGAAACATTACCTACACCTGTGATCCAAAAACAACTGTTTGTCATATCGGTCGGTCAGAATTTGAACCTACAGACATAGAAGACAACTTCAACTTTCCTATTATCAAACCAATCTATTAGCTACTTTATTCATTTGCGAGTTTTCCTATTAGAAACCAACTGCATCTTTTTGCATAAAATCTTAATATATATAAAGTACGTGTCACGGTGTTTATCCGCGATGGACTCCTAAACCACTTAATCGATTTTAATCAAATTTGGCACACCGTGTGCAGTTTAATCCAACTTGAAAGATAGGATAGTTTACATCTCAATTTATAGTCGCAATAGTATTTTATTGCAAAATGTTTGTTTAATATCTTACAAAGAATTAGTTCCATAATATTCTTACAGATGGCCGTGTAAGGTAACTAATCGGCTAAATTGACTATGTAAACCTTAGTTACAGCAACGTGTGGCCGGGTCTGCTAGTAAACATATAAAGAAAGTATTATACCAAGTTAAATCTTTTCTTAATCATATAACATATAGTTTAATATAACACTAAATCTCATATTCAGCCAATAAAGTGTCTTCATAAAGTGCAACACACTGTTCACAAACCGAACTTGCAGATTCTTATTTCGGTTACGTATTCCCAAAGTGAAATATAGGTAGTATCTCGTCAAAACCACTTCTATTTTCTATCTCCGAGTATTTCTCGAGGGAACAACCGTGACAGGAAAATAAATTGAATTGAGAAGACAACCCAAGGGGTCAATTCGAGGTCAAAAGTCATAACATTTGCGGCAATTTCACTAGTTTATTTTTTTGATAATAAAACGACAAATAAACTGGCGACCCGAGTGGATCACATGCAGATGTTTCGTGAACTTATTCACTTTACACGTACTTACATTGAAATATTTTATATATGGGAATTATTTGGGAGACTATGGGAATTCATTAAGCTGTGGTGCTTATGAACAGTTCCAACGGAATGTCATCATAGATTATGGAAGCTTTTAAGAAACAATAGTCTTCATTAAATATAATACTTTAATCTATTGGTAGCTGTAGATAAAGGCATTAGTGAAAAACTATTATTAATAGGTAGGTAAATCTTTTCTTTATATGGTCTTCTGTGCGTATATTGTAGTTAATCTCTGATAGCATAACCGGTTTACTGCTTTGTTGTATTAAACTTGAGTTAAAGTTTGCTATTTTATCTTAATCGGTTCACGTAATAAGTATATGTCAACTTAAAAATTCTATCTAAAAATGAGTATGATGCTTAAAGCAAGGGCGGTTACTTACATTACACAATTCTACATTTATATTTTGTGCGCTACCAACTCTTAACTTAGGTTTCATTTCCATACAACGAATTTCTTTTGGCATATGTAAAGGGTTTAGTTAGTTGGTGACTGTTTTGATTTTTTAGAATTCTATCAACACTACGAAACTCTTAGTCCTTAAGTTATGGAATTGTAGTACTTTTTTGTCTTTTTAGTCTTGACTACAAACTCACTAATGGTAAGTGACGATGTTGTCTTAAGAGGCAAATCCCACTAATTCAGTACAGCCTATATTATGATTTAAATACAATTTATTCCAGTGGTACCCATAAATACGAAAAAGTACGCATTATTGGTTTCGCATTAACTTAGTGTAGTAGTAACAAGTAAGCATTACTTCGCGGTACCCATAAATACGAATAAAGTACACATTATTGAATTAATTCAAAGAACATTTTGCCTGTAATCAGAATTGTAACTAACAAATTATTGAAGCGTTTCCATTAAGCCCTCAATGCACTAATCAAATATAACTGTATGGTGTGTTCAGCAGTTTAGTACGGAAATTACCTGCGTCGGCTTGTTGTTGTGTAAATGATCGGCCGAGCGTCATATGCAAAGCTTGCTAATTTTACGATACCCTCTAAATTCAAGATATAATACGTGTAGACGACCCACATGGCGCAATGGCCACGCTTGTCCATCGTACAGTGTCCTGGGTTCTCAGCGAGGTCGAAATTTGAATGGTAAAATGAATCTCTGTTTTCGGTTTGGGTGTATGTATATCTTTATGTGTTATCCCTTACCATACTATAATAAATAAATAATAACCAATATTAGGGCATGTAATCGAAGTGCTCATAGCCTGGTGAAGTCATAGTTTGCTTATTCGATTATGTTATATACTCCGTAATATCTTTTTTGAATTTATGTAATCGTTTATAATAAATAATGTACATTTCTTTACACGTCAACTATCGTAGGTTATCGTATCTATGGAGTATCGTTAGGAGATATCTTAAAAACATTTTTTTAGGCTATGCGACAAATCTGTTATAAACGACTTGTTTACTGAACGATTACGGAAGGTATTGGGTTTGAGCCGTGAACAGAAAGTTGTTATGACTGAAAACATTATCAAAATAAATATTTCTTGAAAGCAAGACGTAATATTTTACTAAGATTTTATTTGTCCTTATGTTATTTTCAGAAGTAACAAATAAGTTTTAGTCACCGTTAATGTGTATAGAGACCTTTAACTGAATGTAATCCGACCATTGTTTTTATGTAAATATCCGACAAACAAGTAGACGAGCCACGTAATAAGTGGTCATATTCGTCCACCAGCACGTAATACGTGGTCATATTCGACACCAGCAAAACAAAGGACATTATGGATATATTACAATACAATATATACCAGTTGACCTACCAGACGTTGTTCTGCAACATATATAACCTAGCAGTCTCGGCCACACTTTGCTGTGACTAAGGTTTACATACTCAATTTTAACAATTAATTGCCTTACACCGCCATCTCTTAGAAACTTATGGAACTTATTCTTTGTATGACATTAAATGAATAATTTGCAATTACTCAATTTTGTCAATTATTTACTTACACCGCCATCTGTTAGGAACTTATGGAACTAATTTTTTGTAAGATATTAAACAAATAATTTGCAATATAATAATATTGCGACCATAAATTGAGATGTAAGCTATCCTATCTTGAAAGTTGAATCCAACTGGATACTGTATACAAAATTTGATTAAAAACGGTTACGTAGTTTAGGAGTCCATCGCGGACAAACACCGTGACACGTACTTTATATATATTAAGCAAAGAAGATAATATTGCTAAAAGTATAGATGGTACTTTCTTACGTCTCAAGCGGGAACACGACAAATTATCGGCTGTATCAAGCAACTAGATGTAGTAAGGATAGAAGATAGCCACGCGCGCTTCACGGATAGAGCGTCATCTAATATTATTGACTAAATAAAAATATTGATAATAATAATCCTGCATAGGAGCTCTATAACCAAGTGGAATCGCGTTTGTTTGCTATTTACACCAGCATAAGCAGGCTCTCACCGCTACCAGTTGGTTATTCTCAACCAGTTGGTTATTCTCAAACAATTGGTTGCTCTCCATAGGTTAACTTCTCCTCACCAGATGGTTGTTTCCGTGCTTCATTGTTATAGTAAATAAAAGTCGTCAAGCCATGTCAGAAGCCTTAGGGCGGCTTAAAAACTTCCGACACTTGGGTTGGACATTAACCCCGCCACTAACCCGCACTTGATGAGCGTGGTGGAGTATTCTCTAGACCTCCTCAGTGATTAGGAGAGATCCGTGCTCAATAGTGTGCCATTAACGGGTTGAAGGCTTAACTTCAAATACACATTAACGTTTAACATGAACGTTTAACTTCAAATACACATTATTTTTTAATGCTCCACGTTGTCAAGCCATGTCAGAAGCCTTAGGGCGGCTTAAAAATTTCCGACACTTGGGTACCGACACTAGCAGGCAAATCGAATTTATTTTGACCGGCTCGTAGCCTTTGGATCAAAGTAATCCAAAGTAATTAGTAGTAAAATAAAAATAAAACTGTAAAACAGAATTGAGATTTTCAAATGACTTCAATGAGTTTTCTTGATTAAGCTACCGAAGCATGACAATAATTGCTTAAGAAACAAAAAAGTTGTCTCAAGAATTTATTGCGAGGAGAGAAGACTTAGTTAGTTGGATAACTTAATTGAGTTTTATAATAGAAGTGCTTTTCATCATATTTAATTATTATTGGGGCTGGAAGCTATAAAATTAATTAAAGTGAACAGCTCTTGTAAGATAAATAAACAAGATTCAAGTTGTTGATGTTATAGAAGATATTGCGTTTATTGAAATTAAAAAAATATATTATTCTAATGTATAATATAATCGAATCCTAATACTAAAGTAAATGTATGAACCTTAGTTTAATCAATACAATATTTCTCAACAAATTAGTATTTGTTACAATCACCATAAATACTTCTAGACGAATACTACACATCTTAGCTTTTTATTATATTCATCTATCCATCATCCATCCATCAGCCTGTAGAAGTCCACTGCTGGACATAGGCCTCTCCTAATTTTCGCCACTCTGACCGG
>DWJN01007279.1:0-10095 GCA_018248895.1 Carystus phorcus | reverse complement strand
CGTCTCAAATAATCGACATGCGTCGTCTCGTTGAGACGACACGTCGTCTCAAATAATCGACATGCGTTGTCTGATTGAGACGACAGTAGTCGACATGAAACGTCTAATTAAGTTAATAGTTAATTAAATTCACATCTTTTTTCATTTTATAGTTATATCGAAGCTACGTTCATTTATTATTGCCACGTAGATGTAATTGTGAAATGTACGCAGGCAGTTGAGAACGCCGGCAACAGGCTGACAGAGAGAGAGAAGAACGATGTTACCCAGGAGTGCAACAATCAGCTGCGGTGGTTGGAGCTGAACCCGGACGCTGACCAGCATGAGTTAGATGAACACCTGAAGGCGGCGCAGTCGGCGTGCCAGTCCGCCATGATGAAGCTCCACGGGGCTGGCGGCGGACCCAGCTGCGGGAGAAACGGCTCCGGGGGACCCAGGGTTGAGGAGATCGATTAAGTTGGGCTTCGCTTCTCGTCAAACTAGCTTAATATGCTTAGAAGCATGCGTGTCATAGCTTAGTACTGAATACACAACGGCAGGAATTCACCTTTACTATATTGGTATTCGTAGGCAACGTAATATACAGATATGAGAATAAAAAACGCTTTGTATTACTTAATAGTTGTCACTTAAATCGCAGACAAGTGAGAAATTTGTTGATTATACAAACAGCATTTTTATGTTTATTTAATTGTATGTTTTATTGTTTTCCCGCCAAATTATAACCACAGATTAGTTTGTGCGCGGCGCAGAAAACTATCTCGCGTATCACAGAGTAGGGCGGACATATTTGCTAATATTTCATAATTACGTAATATAATTTATTTTATTCCACATTATGTCCACGTCCACTGCATCTTACTATATAAGTCATAACAAAACTCCTTTGTTATTGGCAGAGGTGCGTCTAGCTCTAAAATAAAATAGAAAGAGGAGAGTAGCGCGTGTCATAGCTTGTGGCACAGTTGAGATAGGCAAAAATGATACTTCTATCATTCAAAGTTCTTCAACTTTGTTTATTGTTTTAAAATAAATCTAGAATGGAATTTTAATTCAGATTTTTTACTTTTAAGTCACACAAAATACAATACAAAATAGCTATGTAGTAGTAGCTGTAGTCTGGCTATACATAAGAATGAGGTCTAATTAATTAAAACATCACAGTTTATGTAACATTTACTAAAGAGCAGACGTGCCAGCCATAGTAAATGGCCATAGCCCCTAGACAGCAGTCGCCAGGCATTACCATGTTGTTATGTAGGTATTATAGATTAAACCATATACATATCACATCACCTTGTTTGGCCTTTTTATTCTGCTCCGGGATCTCCAAGGAACACACCGGTGCCTCCCCTATGTAACCATCATTACGGTTTAAAGTAAAGTAAACCGTCACTGCCTACATGTATATTTGTCTGTAGGTAATTATTTTGCACAAAATATATTCAAATTCGATAGATTGATCCATTGTAAGAATTTATTATTTACGAGACGCTAAGTATGTATAAATCTAATGTGTAGTAATTAAAAATAAACTATGATATTATCAAAGAATATTTCATTTTAAAATAAAACAACAAATTATCGTACAAAATTATTTATTTCAAAAATATAACAACATGTCGAGTATTTAAATATAATTTTTTGGTGTTCCTTATGTACTCGCGAAAGTAATTATTAGCTAACCAAGCTAACTAGACGAGCTCAACTCCTCACCCTATAAGTAAGTTCATTTACATCCCTTAAAGCCTAAAGTACCGTCCACAGCACGGTAACATATATTAATATATGTTTTGTTTGTATCCATGCGCCCTCCGACTTCATTTGGCAAGCGATACATCAGACAACGGCTTTCTCATTAAATAAATGTCGTGATACATTATTGTAGTTATTTTGTAAGTACATAAATAAAAAAATGTCTCATGTATCCAAACACATACGTATAAAAATGTTTATTAAATTCATACTTTTCCAAATGTTATCTACATAATTCGGTAATGGCGTTAAACTCTCGTCTAATTAGCTTGGTTAGCTAATATTGCATTTTCCTAAATAAATCTAACACATTTGAGACAGAAATAGAGTTGTAATAGTTTGTAATAATACAACTGAATCGGAGACCTTGGCCGATATATTCTTAATTTAAATATTAATAAATTCATCTACTTAACCATATACCATATTAGTTGAATAATTGAAACCATATTTTATGATAATTATTAGTTTTATAGCGCAATGGAATGCAAGATATTGAAAAATATGACAGAAGAAAACAAGGCATTTACGTCATATTGTTAATTTTTTGTTTGAATGTTATATTTATGCCTGAAAAAACAATCATTACACCCCTTTGTTAAGAATAATGCATGCACGACTGACTCAATTTGACAATATTATTAACACACAGCTACAATACTTTTTAACATTTAAGTCGCAATAATGAAAATGAAATCTGACATAATTACATTAAATAATAGTTTTAGATAAATGCAAATCGTTTACTATATTATTAAGATATTAAATTCTTCATTCCCACGTACCATTCCAACTCTTTTACATAATTATGTTTTTAAATAATAACAATTAAGACTTACTGCAGATGACATAACTTTCACATACAATATTATCGGATTTGAGAGCCGATATCCATCAACATATACTTTAATCTTCTTATCTCTTCACAAAGATAAATAATTTAATAAGAAAAATACATCGTGAACATATTCACGAATCAAATCATTTATTCGAAGTAGGTTTTCACAAACACTTTTCGAAAGTCAACTACGCCATCGCTTTTACAAAGAGAATTAATTAAAGAAAATATTAAGATAACCTGTTTAAGAAACACAAAACTAATTCAATTTCCGATTGCTTAAATGACACCCATTTCCAATTATGACACTTTAGAAATTAATACCTGAAACAATATTATACCTGTATATTTATTTCGATTTGCAGTTCTGTATCATGACAGAAAAAGTATAGATTTCCAATACGTAAAAGTATTCCTATTATTTTCAATTTTAAAAATATTCTTGTTATTTAATAACAATACACTGGGTCAATATCAACACAAATAGATGTTATTAAATGCTTTCAGATAATAATATAATACTGAAAGATAGATAGATGGCACTTATGACGTTCCATTTTCGATTATGAAGGGTCGCAATTAAGAGTAATTAGATTAAGGAGATTATTACAATTTATGAAAGATTATGTAAATTTTTTAACCGACTTCAAAAAAGTGATTCTCAATTCGTCTGTATTTTTTGTGTGTTTATAACTTTTCACCGAGTAGTGATTTGGATGGTTCTTTTTTCATCCGAACGGAGTCAGTTTGGATCGTAAACTAGTGTCACGATTTGAATACTCTGGTGTGGCCACCTGTTACTCTGTCCAAAGCGATTCCTTCTAGTTATGATTTCTTTATAAATAAAAACGCTCTTTTTCTTTGTCCTGAAGCAGTGACGAGAAGCTGGTATTGAACTGTCATTTATTTTCCAAACATTTCTTTTTCTTCTATATTTAAATTTCGATCATAGAGCAGCTCAATACTAGGTTCGTCACTGCTTTATGATAAAGAAGATTTTATTTCATTTATATAATTTACATTTGTATCGTGCACACGATTTATGAAACTAGCTGTACTCTGTACCCAAGGTCAGTATATATAAGAACACATTCATTTTGATTCTGTTTATTGAAATGACCGACGTTCGAAGGGTCCTCGGTTCGATTCCCAGCGAGGCGGAAATTTGAATGATGAGTTTAAATTTCTGTTCTCGGTCTGGGTGTGTGTATGTCTTTCTGTGTTGTCCATGGTACCCACAACTCGGAGTATCCTAGTGTGGGGCTATGAGTGAGTGGCGTATTTTATTTAAACAATTACATTTATCGACACAGACTATACTTCGCGTGCATAAAACTCGGTGAAAACAAATTATCAACTTTACGGTGGAACTCAAAGAGCGACAACTTTCTGAGAACGAATCGCAAACGCCGAGTCAAAGTATTGGAAAAAAGATTAGGCTAGGGGAGGTTTGGTACCGGCACGGCGAGCCGAACGAATCCGCATTTGAATAAAGCTTTAGTAAATTATTCCGGCCTGTCATTCTCACCCTGCTACATTTTCTAACTCCGATATAAATAATTAATAATAAATCGCCTTAATAAATATTTAATCCAAACGCACAACCTTAACAGTTCTTGAAGCACATTTAATTGGAGAAGTTCCTAAAATTATAAAGCTTTTATTCTATTGAGGATTATATTGGGATGTATTTGGAGTTTATTAAACTTAACTGTCATTCGTCATTTATAATGTTAATTGGAATTTTAATGAATTTAATTAATTCTAGCTTATCATAATTGTGAAATGTACAATACCTATTAAAGTATATTATGATTAAATAATAATAAAGACCTAGAAGTTTATCATAAACTTACTTCTTTATAAGGAATCCCCTTCTCTAATAACATTTAAAGCCATCCTACGATGACACGAAATGCAAAACTATCCTTTTGAAGTATGAAAGTGTTCAGGAAACTTTGCC
Organism: Carystus phorcus; assembly: GCA_018248895.1. Classification (NCBI taxonomy): domain Eukaryota; kingdom Metazoa; phylum Arthropoda; class Insecta; order Lepidoptera; family Hesperiidae; genus Carystus; species Carystus phorcus. The sequence goes on along the minus strand of DWJN01007279.1, from coordinate 5,539 downwards.
TTACTGTCACCTATCTACATGCCGATCAGATTCAATGTTGCTTAAAGTTGTCGTTGACTTACGACCCACAAGCTACGACACGTTTCAATAATTTTGACAAGTTATCAAACATATTGTTTCATATAATTCGATATTCCAAGACACATGATTAGGAATCTTTGAGCGTCTGTGAGTTGACGACATAATAGCGAGAAAGTTACTGTAACTTTGAGCCCGTAGAACCCGCTTTGATCCGGATTTGCCTCGAGCTTATAAAATATCCCGCAAATTGCATGGGATTTGAATTCGATTATACTTTCGAAATCATAATTTTGGGAACACTTTTGTGGTTTATAATTATTTTAATTACTTATTAACATTTTAAGGAAGGTATATCTGTAGTTATAAAAAAATATTTATATAAAACTTATGTAAAGGTTTTAAAATTACTAGTCCTCTGATTCAGGGCTTCAGAGATAGTTATTCTTTTTTTTCTTGGGCGGTAACGCATCGGTGACATTTTTGATATTACTGACGTCGAAGGGAAACGCCAGGCACTCGATGACCCATCTTTTTCAAGTGAATAAACACCTAATAAATTCAGTATCGCGTAGAACAAATCTAAAAACTTCCAAATGCGGGTACACGATATTGTTTTTCTAGAATTCAATAACGGCAAGGAAAGCGACACGAGAAGACAGAGATACTACGTGTCGATGTAATATTGTGTGTCAAACATACCAATTGTGTAAACAGAACTCACTCAGACAGCTTGACAAATGTAGCTTGCGGCACCGAACGACTTTCTAAGCTTTACGGCTTTGAATATTTTATATTCACGAGTATTTTCCTAGCGGTCGGAAATTTGCCATAGTCAATATTAAAACTTTGAAGAATGATTTTGTAATTCTATATACCTTTCCGTTTTTATATAGGGCAATTTCTATTAATTAAAAGTTAATACTTGACAGTACCACCTGATGATAAGCGATAATCTTATCATTCTTGAGCTTATTATATATGGGAGATTATATACTTTATATGGCTCCAATTCGTTAACGGCCCACTACTGAGCACAGGTCTCTCTTTATCGCTGAGGAGGTCTAGTCTCCACCACGCTGCTCTGATACGGATTGGTGAAGGAGTTACTGGCAATCCAAGTATCGGAAGTTTTTACGCCGCCCGAAGACCTCCAAAATGCCTTGACGATGGTCATCGTCGGCCATGGACATCAGCGATACTATAAGTATCACTGATCCATTGCCACTCAAGAAAATGATTGACAAAAGAGATAATGCTTGTGAACTATTTTCTGTTTGTCCCACGTTGGGCGCCAATTTATAGCCTAACAATTTTAATAAAACAATGAAGTAATTTCAACTAAGTATATATAATCTGAATTGTAAACAATCAAAAAATCTTTTCTCTAGCTAAGTAACCTGCTGGAAGGTGGTACGTACGTGACAAGTGTCCTTTGTAATATACCTTGCTCATAGTCAGGGAACTCGCAAAATACGGGTGGATCGCAAAGAGGGAAGAAAGAAAATGCATTTATTTCCGAGTTTGAATTAGTAGCAGGTGGCCACACCAGGGTTAATTCGTAACTTTTGTCACAGAACTTTACTTTACAGAGAACTTCTAGCGTTCGGGCTTGTAAAACCATTTCTATCCTGCAATGTAGTTCCAAAAAAATCTGGTTGACTCATTACATCAATAAGATCCCTTTAGCTAAGGGTCACCTATTCAACTGCCAACCGAGCCTAATTTTGCCTTACTTTTCATAAAATAATTGCAAACGAAATTACTTTTATTGACAAGAAAAGAATCCTCACTGATAATGCCGCGTAATCAAAAACCTTACTATTTACTGGCGGTCAAAAGAGAATTATAAGAGGTCTACGGGATTAAAGATCCAATTTGTTGGAGTGGCTCGCTCAACGGTCCAGGCTGAAGTTTCCTTAAGTAATATCACATTTGGCTTGATGTTTAACAAAAAGGGTTTCCATATTGCTATCTTATTTTGGATATGTTTTGATGCAACTGAAGCTGTGCTGAAATAAACTAGCTTTTATTTACGGGTATTACTATTGATAGGTAATTTATACATTTAATAAAACTGTAAACGAATGCTATCTGTACATGGCAAATACACAAGAGAAAAAGCAAAACAATGTTTTTCCTTTTGTCTGTTTGTCTGTATGTTTGTGCACGCTAATCTCAGAAACGAATTATCCGATTTAAATGCATTCAGCACCATATTAATTATAAATTTAAGGTATTATTATTTAGTATATTATCCCTGATACTTTATCAGTCTTATTCACAGACAGTCCTAGTATAAACCACAGCGTGTTTACCTCAAGCACCTGCCTTATAAAAGAGGTTTGATGTCGCCATGACTGTTTTGCTGTTTACTGTTATGGTAATGGCTGTGAGGAATGGCAGCAGAGAAATTCTGTTCAAATCCTTCGTTAAAGGAGTTTCTTTCAAACCCTTGTTCTTATAGATATCCACAGTGTAAGAAATTATAGAGGCTTATTAATTCGTTTTAAGGAAATTTAGAATTGACTGTATTTAAAAAAATAATTTAATATTATTATAGTATGTGGCGGGAATATATAGGACCAATGTTATAGACATATAAGATCTTGTAAAAATTATGTTCTACAATAAATGACATGTGATTTGATTTGACTTATCATTTGATGTTAGAAGAAAGCGTCCGATAAGTTTAGAGTATTTTTTTACAGTATTCCTATGGTGGAGATTTTTAATGGGAACATTAGGCGGTGTTAATTATTGCATTTTATGTCTGCCTGCCTAGCCACTGTTATCTTACACCTAGTTAATTTATAAGAATAGAAAAAGGGAAAAATATTATTTAAATGAATAACACTAGACATTTATAAGCCTATATTGTCGTGGGTGCCATACACACAAAGATAAAATTGTAAGTCATCATTCAAATTTCTGACCCGCTGGGTATCGAACCCAGGACTTTTCGAACGGCGGTTCAGAATGGTGATCAAAGCGATATATGAGTCTTCTTTGGATTTTCAAGTATTATTATGATCTAGTTAGCTACTGTGAGCATATTCATGTATATTTTTAAAACTCGTTTCGCTCGCACGTTCGAGTTTTGGCCTGGCCGAATTTGGCCAATGACCGACTGTCCGAGGCAGTTCATTGCTCTGTGTAATAGTATACTGCGTAGAGCACTACGCCCAAATTTGCTATTAAGGGAACGTTAAGGGCGGGTAACGGATCTCGGTGGAATAAATTACAGCTCTGCGATTAGAAATTCAGATTAGGTACGAATAATTATAATTACAGAGATCTACTTCTAGACAAGATTGTAAGGTTAAGTAGTATTTGTTTTTGGAATTAGGAATTACATGTCTATGTTTAAATGTAGCAACACAATATTTGAATTTGTAAATAGATGTGTCATAAATATTTATATTTTAAAAATGGAATTGTAAATATGTATATTACATGCTACTCGATACTAGATGACACTATAAAAATGAATTGTTAATCACGCGATTGAGGTTTTTTGTAATGTAAGAAAAGAAGAAAAGAAGAAAAGAAGAAAAGAAAAGAAAAAGATTTATTTTTTATCACAAGACAAAAAAAGGCACGCACTCAGTATATGGCCGTGGCAAGCCAACGGCCACTGATTTTCAGGGCGACCCGATTGATGTAATAATAAGTAGCTGTAGGGCGAACCGATTAATGTGTATAAGTAGCTCGCCATATTCAAGGAATAAATGAAGTTCTCTGTACTGAACCTATGGCTTTTATTTAGGTCACTTAGTAGAGCCGTGACATCTACGTCGGTTCGGGTTTGTTCGCTATGTATTGTCTAAACAGTAATCTAAATATTATTGGTATTCCGTTAAAAATAACCCATAGTTATTTTTCTTAAATATCTTCGACATATATTGATCAACTTTACTTTGTTATATGTAACTGGATTCTATAGCTGTCAAATGTAATAATAATGAATGACTGAATTACTTATAGTAGTTACTATACAAACGTATTACAAGCGTAAAGCTTTTGGGTAGTCTGCAATTTGTATTTTTACCAGTCATGTTTATATAAAGTTCTCAGAATCTCAGACGTGTTCTGCGTCACTTTGCATTTGCTGGGAAGTCAGAAGGAATTTGGAATCATGCGAATGTCCTATGCACTTTGAATTTGACTACTTTGTAAGAAAATGTAGTGCTCGTAAATAAGGAGTCATACCTTTAGTGTTGTATAGTCGTATATTTATGGTTAAGCTACTTGATGACAGGCTTTGAGGCGGATTAGATTGTTGATTCCAATACTATATGACCAGGCCAAAGTATCGTGAGAACCTACAGAAGCCGGCCAGCTTAGTATTAGGATCTCCTCATCACTGATAATCGATATCTACTCGTGCTCAGTAGTGGGTCATTAATAGGTTGAAGAAAAATAATGAAAGAGGTCACTATTTTCTTTGGACATTAGTAACACCAAAACGTTGGCCACTGGAAGGAAAGTTAAATTAAATTAAATTAAATAAAAAAATTACTAGGTCTTCACGTCTTACCATCACGTGGGGTTATGAAGAAAAGAAAAGAAAAAATAAAAGCGAGGTATCCGCATTATTGGACATTCCAACACTGTTTCTGAAATATTATACAATAATAATTTCGGTTAAATTTTAGAAGGTAGGTGGTAGCCAACGTGTTTATAACGCTATTACGAATGCGTGAAACTTATTAAGCGTGTCTGGTGTCTGGATAAAAGTTCTCCAGACAGACCCTCAATTAAAGTCTCCCGGACCGTTATGAGACATAATTTACTAACTTAGTAAACTACTTCACAACAATGAGAAAACACAATTTATGACGATATAAATCTCTAGACATGCGTAAACATTTATACAAAGGAAATTAGCGCTAACAACAAATGTTATGTTGGAAGTTTTGTTCAGTAATCTGTATTTAAACGCTTACATGCTCTTAGTTCGTATTAAGATTTTGTATATCGTAAGTGACAAGGACACTGTATTCACGGCCCGAGAATAAACATGTGTTTTTTTTACCTTAGATAAGTTAATGCTTGACATGAACCCACCTGATGGTAAGTGGTGACGATGTCTAAGGTGGTAGACGCACTAAATGAACTAACAGGAGTCAAACTCGCTTCGCAAGCAGATCGACTAGACTAGGGTTTAAGATCTGCACCTCCTGCCCCCATAACAGCCGGTCGGGCGGCGGATACGGGAATTCGTCGTCAGATATAACGGCCCGGGTTGAAAGGCGTGCCGGTGTCGAGCGCGCCTTTACCCGAGCGGGAAATTGATGGGGGGGATTGAGGGGGCATCCCGCTGGCCGCTCCAACCCTCCCCCCAAGGAGAGGGGCTAGAGAGTGAGCTGTGCCGAGGCCGCAGTAGTAGCGGCCGCCGCGCCGGGACAGTGGAGCGAGAGTAGCACACAGTCCCGGCACCGAAGCGGTAGGCGTCGACACCGTGTGGTTTTAGTGGGTTCGAGTCCCACATACCTGTCCGGATTCCCGTACCCGGATG
>DWJN01007278.1:0-10096 GCA_018248895.1 Carystus phorcus | reverse complement strand
TATTCGCTAATCAACGTTTCAGAAACTCGAATTGACTTCATAGAACTTTCACGTTAATATGCGTGTTATATGAAAAATTTTTGACAAGCCTTTCAGAAACTGGCGGTAAATGCGTGTTATCACTGCATAGTATAAAACACAGTCGCTTTCTCTGTCCCTATATCCCTATGTATGCTTAAATCTTTATAAGCAACGGATTAATTTAGTTCCTAAGACGAAATAAATAATATGACTTTGAGTCGAATTTAACTTGACTTAGAGTTGACTCACAGGTTTACGCAGCTGACTCTTGAGGTACTCGTACTTGCGCTTGTAGTCGCGCGAGTACGGCACGGCCGGGCCCGCGATCTGCGGGTTGGACAGCCGCGGGTCCTCCCACTGCGTCGTGCGCGTGTCTGTCGACGAACACATACTATACCACTCCCAAATATATACATGTAACATAAAACTCGTTAGATTCAACGTGAAAGCAGCAAATAAAGAAAACATTCACTTTGCCCGCTTTCCGACCACGCCCACAATTTGTTAACCCAGTGTTTTGATAGTGTTGATTTCAGTTTAACCCTAGCAAAGTGTAGTAAAAAAAGACAAAGGCCATAAAGGGAAAGAATAGGCTAGGAAAGCGTTAAAACAGAATAAAGTCGAAAGAAATGAAGCAGTTTTGCCAGAATTTAAGTTGCCAATGTCATTGATTCACCAGAATCGTAAATGGAATCAGTTATTTAATGATTGTAAAATGTATGTCTAAATATTATTCTGTTAGACATACATTTGTGTGTGCTCAGAGCTTAGCGTCTTGGGTTAATCCTAAGCTATCGACGAATTTAAGTAACTGCGGGCATGGTCGGTAGCATGACCGCTATAGTAGCATAATTTTCTTCAGCGTGTCAGTGCTTAGGAGGGCACGTTACGCTAACGGTCCCGGATGTTACAGATAGCAGTCGTCAAACTATGTCGAAGGCCTCCGGGTGTCATAAAAGTTGCTGACCAGTAAACACCTCTACCAATCCGCGCTGAGGACGGGTGGTAGATTATACTATGAACCTCCTTAGTAATGAAGAGATCAATGCGATATATTGGGCAAGATATAATAATAATTATAAGTATTTGCGTGTGCACTGACTGTGATCGATGAAGAATATCCGTCCGTCGGTGTGCACGCGCTCCTCCCAGCCCTCGGGCAGCGGGCCCAGCTCGTCGGCCTCCGTGCCCGCGTTGGCCGCCACCGCGCTCGGCAGACTCGACGCACACCCTGACAACACACACATTATGAGCCCTATATATATTACTACGTCACACGAATTTCATGTTATTAACTCCCGTCATATGTTACGTCTTATATTTTACAATTTCACGTGTAGAAACAATTATTTAATTTAAACAGCAACATCGAAATTTAAATTATTTCAATTGAAATTATTTTTATTAAATTAACAACAAATTATAAGTTCAAAGTTCGTGTTTTAACACTTAGATTATATAATAGATTTTTAAATATAACGTTATAGAGTGTATGCAAAATTATACTGGTGTGTTCTCCAGTGCGTATTAATTTTATGTAGATACTAGTACAAACTTAAATATATCGCGTCTCGATAATTATGAGGACAACTTACGACAATGGACCAAACCCCATACAGTAACCAATTGCTAAATTTCATGTTATATAAAACCACTCACCTGTCCTGGGATCTATCCACGTGGTTGTCCTCTGGTTGTGATCAATAAAGAATATTCTGCCGTTCGGCGCGCGCTGCATGCTCCAACCAGGAGGCAGATCTGCAAGGAAACGGTCAATTAAACCGCTGCCATACATTATTAGCTACTTTTACGACAAAGCTACAAAGTAAGGTTGTGATTCTAGCAGTTTCTATTTACATATATTCTATTGTGGCATCCAAATTATATAATCAATTTTGATGAACGAGGCTCCAATCGGTTGATACTACAATCACCATATAAGAAAAAATTAACGCGTCATTTTCTACGAAATCCTGTCATTTCGTCAACCGTCAAAGAACCCGTGTTATGGACCAGTCTTCTTTTTCAGCCAACGCAATCGATTATGCCTTTATTGTTACTGATGTCCACGAGTCATTGTACCTTCAATTTACCTAACATGGTCCCCGCTTATGTACCTGGAAGTTAGGTTCTTCAACAAGTTCCATCGACAATTTTTAGGCGGCAAACTAGCAAACGAGCTACCTGATGGTAATTAGTCACCGTCATTTATGAACATTAGCAGCTTCGAAGTCACGACAGTCGACAAGGTCAAAGTCTTAAAGCTCACATCATCAAAAACCATACTAGAATGCATCAACAAACCGTCACTGTTCGGCAAGTTCTGACTCTGCGCGCTGCTTGTACTGCTAGTCCTCGTGCTCTCCGACGAATTGTCCGTCTCGTCCTGCGACCGTTAACACAATCACAACCTTATAACTTCAACAATAAAGTTTATAACAGCATAATTTACGAAATCTTTATAACGATAGATAACATACATAAGCAATAAGAGAAAGAGAAAGGTTGTACGTTAGAGCGTGAAAGACACTCGCGACGGTAATACTGAATATCTGAACTGCTAGAAAGAATTTATTTGAGAAATAGTACAATTTAGTTAAGTGCAACTACCTCATGCAGTGATCCAATGGGTCCCATATCGTCTTTTATATTTCATGACATTTTAATACTACTCTTTATCAAACATGAGTTAGTTTAAGATCAATAACAAATTGTTATGAATAAAAATTTAGGGATTCATTTAAATGTCTACTTAATCCATTATAATATATTGTCTTAAAATATGTTTAATCTCTGTATAAACTAAATCATTAATGTTAAATTGAATAGTACATAAGTGTGATATACTAATGCCCGCTTTCAATAATCCACCCTTCCATATTCTCTAGTTATAGATAAAGTAATTACAAGAAACATGACGTTGAGCTTTATAACAGTTAGGCAAGTGGATTGAGAATATTAATAACGGCCATTGATGCGTGGTTCTAGCGTCACATATTTAAACTGCTGATATCCTTATACCATGCAATTCAACCACAAACATTTAACACACATTACAAACGTGCAAACATGCAGATTAGCGTCCTGGCTGCTAACAAGCAAACACAACTACAAAAGCAGCACAAGCAAATATTAATTGGCGAAAACAAATTCCCAACAAATGAGTATTGAGGGATGAAAACAAACGAGGAAAAATAATCATTGATATGAAGCTTGTGGGGAAAATATTAATTTTCTTCGGCCGATTTCATTATTACAAAGTCACTTTACATCTTGTAGCATTAAATTTTTATGACATTATTATAATAGTAAATCGATCGACTGACCTCATAGCCGTACGGTACATGTAATGAAATAACGACGGAATAAAAAACACGCCGTATAGCTACAAATAATTTATATGTATATTCTTTCAATGATAATAATTTGATTACTACAACTACAACTTTCAGCCAAAATACGACAAAACCCTCAGTGTGAAAGTGGACATTAACGAACAACACAAGCTAAGTACAAAGACGCACAAATACTTCTAAGAATTGACGAAACTAGTACAAGAAGTTTAAATTAAAAACAAAATCACATCGAGACCTGAAACCAGGACGAAACCCAATGACGCGTCCAACACACCAGGGATATATCTACGTACAATGTCATGATCAAACCACATTAAATGTTTCTTTGGGACAGATAACTGCATCGACTAAAGTCACAAACCCAGCCAACTAAAGTAAATTTGCAATCGGGTAAATGTAAACACATAAATAACGGTTAAAAATTCACCGTTTGTTGAAACGTTATTATCAAATCTGCGCTGGCACACCCTCCCTGACTGACTGTTGAATGAATGTTTTTGACGTGACAACGTCTTATATTTCGATGGAGCCGGCTGCACGCACCAAAAACACATGACGCATGCGGCGTTACCTCGCTCTGAGGCATGCCATCTAAAGCTTGAAGTGCATGTACATTGTAAAAACAAAACTGACATAATTGTATTTACGCGTACTAAATGTAACTTGATCAATTCCATTGTGATTTCCATTTACCTCCTTCTCTATATCCATACAAAATATCTATCAAACAAAAAAAATTAAAATTTTCTTTTGAAAAATGCAACCATTCCATCAGTATTTTCTTATGACGTTGTCACGTTCAACGATCTTCAGTAAACCGACTTTACAGACAACCGATTTTTTGTTAATTTTTCTAACGATAACCAACATATATCCACAACCATCTATTGCCTGAAGAATGGACAACACATAAACCAAGTACAAATAAAAATTTATGAACATTCTAAACACGAACAAGAACAATTTGATAATTTATATATTTTGAAATTTAATGTTGATATGAATTATCTGATACAGTACATAATTAATAGGCATTGCTTAGGAAACGTTCATTACAGTTTTAAAATAGTAAAATATACAATATACATATGAAATACTAGTCTGATTAAAAACCCAATAGGTAATATTTTAATTAAGCCATGAAAAAAAACGTGCAAACCTAAAATATTGTTTATATTTCAAGTTATAAATTATCTGTAAAGAAACGATTTTTTCAACGAATAATGTTAACATTTTATGAATTAGGTTTCCAATCAGATCAAGCCTCAACTCTCATTGGTAACAATTTTGAAACAAACTATACATTGAGAAACTTTTCAAAATTGTTCCAATCAAACAAGTAGCATTAGTGTACTTAAACAATTCGATTCTAGCGCCATCTGTGAAGTCTAAAGTGTTAGTTGGAAGCGTTTAGCACGTTGCAAGGACGTCACAAATAGCCTGTAGTCCCTGTGCCCTTATCATAGATACAGAAATAACTTTATATATTATGAATATTTTTTTTTTTAATACTATGTACTTTGCTATAATAATGAATAAAATATTATGGTATTTCAGAGCAACTATGTAAGTATTTCCTGGATATATATTTCAAAGATTATGTTACAAACTTAGACGTCATACTATTTAGTAAAATTTGTGCCACTTCAAAGTGTCATGAAATCTTAACGTAAGATTGAGTCTGTTTTAAATTTCGGGAATTGTGGCAATTCATTATAACACCTTGTGGGCGTGACCACAATCTATCCAAGATCGTAATATAATATCGTTAGTAAGAAAAAATTGTAGACTAAGTTTTAATTGTGATTAAAAATATCAATACTTCATATATGTACTCTTCAAACTATCTGGATCTATGATTTTGTAGAAAATCGCCCGGAAGCACATCAGTAGCAGTGCCAAGCGGGTGGGTGAAGGGCAATGTATAAACAAATTATATGTAATGTAAAAGGAATGTATAATTTAAATCGGACAGTCTTTTTTAACTCAATTCTTCAAAACACAGATGAATGGTTTCCGTTGTTGAAAAGAGCAAAGGATTTATAAGCGATTTGAGTTAAAAAAGGCGTGTCAGTAACAAATACAATTTCACTGAAAATTAATGATCACTAGCTCAGTATATTTTATGTAAGAAATGCACCTCAACATATGGTTATAGAAATGTTATTATATTACCATACAATTGATATCATAACAGATTAAAACATGTTAAATATAGGTTTGTAATTATTAAATTACAATTCAACGTGTTATAAATAAATTGTAAGTGTTCCAGGAGAATTCAAGAGCAGTCATTTCCAGGGTAGAAACTGATTCATAAAGTAACCAATCTGTACTTAGGGAGAATAAATCCGGAATATATACGTAGGTTAGATTTGTTAAAAATTTGTCCTTTAGTTACAATACACCCCACGCCTTGCTTTTAGTTAATTAATCCCCATGACGCACTAATTAGTGACGTTGATGTATATCCCATCCCATTTTATGTAAGCATGAAGGGATCCACAAGACCACTGCAAGTTTCCTTACACTACAATCTAACTACAATCTCATTGTTCGTTATACTATCAATTTTACCTTTAAAATTCCTCCACTAAAATTCCGCGTTAGTCTATCCCTTATGATATCAAAAGTAAATTGAATACCTGATGTTATCGCATGTGCCATTAGCGAATACAATCAAAAGTGGATCAATCCAAACGACATTAGAAAACCCACACAGTCTCGACATACACGTAAATCTCTGAAACGTCACGTCCGAAAACCAATTCGGTTCTTACCTCTGACGTATCCGAACTGGCGGTGCGTCGGCGCCGTGAGGTCGGCGACCTTCTCACCGGAGTAGCTCCTCCCGTGGGGGTGCTAAAGTGGTTCTCGTCAAACGTCAGCGACGTCGACAGTTCCTCTTCCACTAAAACCACCGATGAAGCTTCATCTCTCTCATTCTCTACTGCACCGTTCTCTATTTGAACATCTACAACCGTGACTTCAGGTGCAGTTTCTGCGTCTACTTCTGTCGTATTAGCCTCAGATGGAACTACGTCATCTGTCTCATTTGTTTCTCCATTCACTTCTGCTGTCGCTTGATGGGCTTCTGTTAGCGTCAGTGAGCTCGACTCGGCTATTTCACCGTCTGCCTCGTCTTGACTAGTACTACCGTTTGCTACATTATCACACGTAGCTTGAGCTTCAGTATCACCTTGTACTTGTGTACGTGCTTCATTTGCGCACACTACGTCATTCTCTTCACCGTTCTGATTATCTCTTACATTAGTATCACAGTCATTGTTTAAATTAGTATCAGTTTCAGTCCCAGTAGGAATTTGTCCATCAACCAGCACAGGTGATTGGTCGGGTGTCGCAAATGGCGTGGAATTCTCTGTAGAGCTTTCCTCTCTTATTTCCCTCATATCGTCCTGTTACACATTTACATTTGAAATAAAGTATTATCAACGCTGTTTACTTGGTAGTCGACGTTAAAACATCTTCACTCAGAGTTAAGAAACCAAAGAACTCTAATAACTTAAAGATAATGTGTTATATTCTTCTTATGTTCCCAATTTAATTATAATTGATGATGGTCAACTACAAACGTATAAGTATATAATTTTGAAAATAAAAATCGAATTACGTAACTAACAGCAGACTAAAGATATACATGTCCATAGGAATCCCCGGAATAATATATTTCACATCTACACAGATGCTGAAAGTTAAAAAAGATATTAGGTTCCTGAGACAACAGTAAATGGCAAAATGTTAACGATATGATCAATTCGAAAGATGAGTGTTAAGATTGTAAAACTGTGTGCTTAGGAGTTCATGTATGGAAGTAGCAAATGAGATCTTATTCCACAGTATTAAAGTAACATTTGAATTGCAGTAGTTAGAACAATGACGCTGTTATGGTACTTGTATTATTGCGGCACTAGTAAGACCTGTTTAATTAATACAAGCTCAAAGCAATTTTACAGCCCATTTAAATCCTTTTAAATAAGAAATAGAAATGAAATTCTACAGTTGAGCCGAAAGAGAAGTTGACTTCGAAATTATTGATTTAAATAGCAATATTTTTTTACCTGAATACACTATGACACAGCAGCAATAGAACACTATATTTCAAACACTGATGATCCTAAGTAAGTGATTTACAAGTAAATACAACAAGACTTGGAATTTAAACCCGCAATCCTTCGCTTTGTAGCCAAGGTAAAAGATATAGAGAAACCAACGAGGTTTGGGAGTTTCTAACAGAAAAATGTTAGGTTTCTGTTCTCAAGATTCTAATCGGAGTGCGACTACGTAAACTTAATTAATCAGATATATTTTATTTAAGTGACATAACTTATTTATTTATACTTTATATCCTGAGAGCTAAATGGTACTCAGAATGCTTAAGGATTTTTATGATAAGTTAAATGCTTGACTATAGTCCCACGTGATGGGTAGTAACGATGTAGCCTTGGATTGCAAAAGTTAATAGAAGCTTGTTCACTCTTGACTTGAGGACATATTCATTACCACTTGACCATTGGTATAAACATAGTGTCTATAAAACCTTCTTTAACTTCCTTATCAAATTTTTTACCAAATTTTTGTGCTTTGATTAATCTATTATAAATAATACCAAGATTATAGAAAAGATTAACATTCATTGGAAGCTCCTAGGAGCACACAGTGGTATACATTATTATCAAATATGAATGACGTAGGTTAAATTACATTAATTTAGGTTAAACAAACCACCCAGTAACCTGCAAAAGCTCATGCTGCAACTAATTTGAACCTTATTGCCATTATAATTAGCCTGAACATATATAATCATATGCATTTTAAATTGTGTAAAGAAGCTTGTATATGATATTTTCGTACAGAACAAGTTGGATAGTTCCGAATATTAATTTTTAATAACATCAAAGCTCCGAGCACTTTAATATTACTATAGATGGTAGGTAGGACAATTAGGGTTGTCAACAGCTGTTTGTAAAACAGTGGAGAGATGCCAAAAGAACTTTCTTCGTATTAATTTAATTCCCCTAAAACAAAGTATTGAAAGCAACCATTTAAATAATTATTCTTGCCTTACCGTTTAAATTTAGATTTATAATAACGTGTAGGTTGTTCTTAACTATTAAGCGATAACATAAATTCTTTACATGCATACTTCCAACTAAATTTGCATTAAAAAAAAAATAAAAAACTGCATGCAAAATATTAATAAAATAATATATGGTAGCCCTTGAATTGTAACATACAATCATTTAGTATTTGTAAACCTATTTATAGCAAAAAAAAGTATGTTATGGAACCAGTAAACAGATGTGCCAACCAAATATTTTTATTCTTAGATGATTTTATATGTGAATTTAACTTCTGACTTTCCACATCAAATGGTGTCATTTTTTTAACAAATATTTATAAATCTTTAGATATTTGTGATTATTAACAAGTATAAGTCATGCATGTGGCTGGGAATAAAAAGTTATTATAGTTAATTATACATATAATTTATCGGTTCTAGTGTATGTCACTGTATTCTTCCAAAACGGTTCAATTCTAAGGATATTTTTGTGTTTAAGTGGATTTGGGAATCGGTATTAATGGATATTGTTTGTTTATGTTGCAGAATAACAATAAAATTTTAAAAATTCCATATAAAGGACGTATTCATAAGTTACATATAATTAAATGAGTTACATATAGTTACATTTCTTATATACAGCGATGCACGATCATATATATACAAACGAATATGCGACTATTTATGATATTTTAAAATTATATACTACCACAAAACATAAAATGAACATTCACGCCAACACGTAAAGTTCAAATTTGCATGAAACGTTTATATATTAGGGTCGTGTTTCCGAATAAGCTTAATCGCTCGTATAAACAGATTCATATAATAGAATAATACTTTAGAAAAACACAGTGGGCTGCACTGCCCATCGTGTCAACTGCATACCCGTTTGCCACTTCCATAACATATTGACAGTTGAGTAACTTGTGAACGTTCTAAATGAACTCTGTCAGTTAACATGCATCTAAAATAAAATCAATGCTATCTACTTACAACAAAACAACTTTCAATACTATAATATAACACACAGAATTCCTATTTAACTACGAGGCGTCGATATAGTAAACAAAACTGCGATTACTGTTAAACTTTAAATATCAAGTTATAAAGCCAAATGTAGGCGATTTTTTCACTACAAAACTAAAATTAAAGTGACAGATTTGACCAGAGTGAACCTTGCACTTTCAATATGAAAAACGGAAACGATTCTCAAAACGATCTATGATATTATCTTATTTATATACAAATGTGTGTGATGTCTACGAAAAAATACACTGGAACAATTTTACAAAATCGATTAACATTTTCACATACAGATTTCTATGAAACTAAAGTGTTATACTATTTTATTTCATTATTGTATCAAACTTGGACAGATTTTTACCTTTGCAACTATTAAACAAATGAAGAATAATTCACAACTTACTTCGATGGTGATCACTAATCATTTGATTTTGTTGCGTTTATAATATAAAGTCCGAAGTACCAAATAATTTCAACGAATCAGAATCACAAATAACGATAACATATCCAGTGCAATTTTAGTATGTAGAACAAGGATGTAGTTAGAATGCGATTGCAGAATGTGCCTTAAGGGTTAAGGAGTTAGGGTACAATTTGGGGTGTACCTGGTGGT
>DWJN01007277.1:0-10097 GCA_018248895.1 Carystus phorcus | reverse complement strand
GTGGGGGGCGCGTCGAAGGCGAAACCGTCCGGTGAGGCCGAGTGTGGAGAGTGAGTTTCCCATTTGTCGTGCGAGGGTGCCCTCGTGGTCGTGCAACAGGCGGCAGCCGCGCCCCCGCGTTTGTTTATCCATCGATCCTATTGTGAGCTGAGGTGTTGTGAGAGTGATGTAGGTCCGACGGAGGTGTCGAGGATGTTCCCGGGAGATGGTAAGGTAGCCTGGAGCGACTGTTGTCAACGCAGTCAGCGGGTAAAACGAGTCCCGGCAAAGGAGGGTATTTCTATATTCATCGTTGATGCTATAAAAGGTATTTTGGTTTGAACGAAAATTTGAAGATTACGCGAAGAAATCGCGCTCACCATTGTCTTTTGGCTTATCCCCCGCTAAGTGCGGCTTTATGTGTTATGAGCCCATTTGCAGCGATGTTCGCTCATACTGTTTATATCGTCACTCCATTTTCATACATTCGGTTAACGGAAACAAGAATATTTGTAAGGAAAATAAAGATTTTCGTGAGGCAAAAAGCGCAATCAAACCAGAACACGCATTTTCAGGTAAAAGGTTTCGATCATTCTCTCAGAACGTAACTTTTATAGCCCTCCTTTAAGGAGATGGGTTATCGTTTTAATCCTCTTGTGAGTCCAGTTAGCAGGGAATGAGAATTCAGTCCGATAAAAATAGCATACAGTTTTATTTTAATATTATGTTAGTTCTGACTGAGGTTTATAACAAAGAAACAATCAACATTTTGTATACTATATATTTTTAATGAGACTGGAGATACCACATTATTATTATTTAGCACTATGTAAACTATTGGATACATACTAATTAAGTGTTCTTTGATAGGGAAAGAGTATCTGAAACAATAAGAGTTGTGCAGTTTGCGTACTAAAATTTGTTAGTAAAGGGTAAATTCCTGAAAGCCTTTGATCCCTTTCGCTTGTATTTGCAAAACGAAAAAGTTGTAATCCTCTCCTATTTAGCGTGTTATAAGATTTTGTCGACTATATCTAAATTCTTTACATGGGTAAAGTTACGTTTTGTCGACCAAGACTTAATGTATTTTAGACCTTGTATTATTAATTCTATCTCAACTGAGTATTCTGTAGTTGCAACGTGGAAATCTAAGTTTAATTGTGTGTAAAGTATTTGAGCTTATAAATTTCATGACGGAATTGATGTCTATTTTATACTGTAAAGATATACCGGAGACAAAGAAGTGATTTATTAAAAAATAAAAGAAACTTCCGCGTAGAAATTGATTATGATAGTAACACACAACACAAAATGAAGTTTAACACTCACAGTCCCACACCAGGATTCCCTGTGTGTCATGGGTGTCATGAACAACACACGAAGTCCTGAACACATAAACACAGACCGACAGCAAATTTAACCTCATTTAAATTTCTGTACCGGATGGACTCGAACCTAGGAACCTTTGAATTGTGGTTTGGTATAGTGATCATTGCGGCACGCGGGGCGTCATGAAATAAAATTTAATCTATCGAGAAATTGATATTGTTTAACTTGTGGTTCTTAGAGTATATTACTGAAGCTGGCGAATAGTTTGAGTTAAGCTTAAGCTCAAATTCGTTAATCAATAAACGTCAACAGAGATTTTTGAAATCATTCCACAGTGCATTGGAGTTAAAACTTCATTAAAGACTTTTCAACAATCGTCCAACGAAATTTTAAAGATATTTTAAAGGAAATTCAGCAGAGTCGACATTTATCTAAATCATTTAAAAACTACCTTAACTAAGAGTAAGGTTTAATTAATAAATTTTGACGTTTAGAATTAAAAGATACATCTGAGAAATCCATTTCATAAACCATCGTAAATATATTTTTTTCTCTGTATATGTTAAGATCCAATATCCATGTAGAGTACAAAGTTTAAAAGAAGTTTCATACTTGTAACTCATAGTTTTCCGCTGGATCTGAAACAGGTTATTTTTTTAAATGATCACTTTTTTGTAAAATATAGATATTTTCTATACGTTACGCAGAAATACTCCGGCAATTTCCACCGGGGATTTTGTTCTAAAGGGTATACGCAATGCTAATGTTACAAAGTTATATACGTGTTCAAATTATTTAATACTTACTTCTGTAAAGTAAAATACTGTACGAAAGTTTTGTACGTGAGAATTGTGTGAAGGTTCCTTGAATCAGTCTTCGGGTGTTTTAAAGCCGTCTCATCAGAAGAATAAGATCTAGTGATATGTCAGAATATGTAATACAGTTGTGTTAAATTATTACAATTAAAAGTGATAGTTTTGGATTTAAATATAAAAAAAACAAGTCCATAACTTGAGCATTAACGGCAATCCGAGAGGTTTTACATGGTAGATCCTATATAGTCGAGAACAAATAAATCGTTTATTAAATTCCAATAGCAAATAAGGCTGTTGGTAAGTTATTGTGAATTTGATTGATTCTATTAGGTACACAAAACTGAACATAATGACTTCTTTCATCGGTATAAAAATGAAAGACTTTGTCCGAGGCGACGTCGGCAATAAACTTGCGAGTATCTGGACATTTATGATGAATCAGCATCGTAGATATAATCTGTTGATTAATAATGTTTATGTGAGCAATCAGCTGCTTTTGTTGAGGCAAACAAAGGGAGCCTTCTGTAAAGAAAAACAAATACCCAAAGATACTTCCCTTTATTTCACACACATATATTTTCGTCACACTAACTAATAATTCTGATGCTTAAATAACTTAACAGAAATATAGCAGCGAGACCTCGGACAACTGTTCAGGTCGACTCCTCCAAGAGAAAATGACTCTGCTCAAGTGTTTACTTCCCAGCTGTGCTCCATCCGACAACATTAATAATTTAAAAATTAAAATAAACATTAATTTTCCAAAAATCATTACACTTCCATATCTCGAAACTAGGAAGATGTGTATGACATTATGTGATTTTTATATAACAGCGAAAAGCAAACGGTTGTGTAACTCACCATAGGTGTGAAATGTAACCTCAATTTATTGCCTTAAAGAATCCTGTAACTGTGTGTAAATTGTACATTACTTATATATTTAAATGGGGTTTCGTTCACTTATTTTGATTCGTTCATTTCAATATTAGTTCACCATTGTCTCTATTGCTTTGAAACTGTCCATTAGCATTAAGTAAGCGCAAGACAAGTCCACTTTTAAGAGATTGCTTCGAGAAATTTTCTTTATAATGTAGATAGTTATTTTATACCTCGCCATTAACCTAGCTGGAAGACTAGTGGTGAATGCCCTAGAATATTTAAAAGTTTACAGCGGGCAAGAAAACTTAAAGTAATAATACAAAATACACAAATAATACACATTAATAACATGGATCTCTGTCATCTGAAATCAACTCAGAACATCGTAACCATCCAATACAGTAATAATACTTGAAGGTGAGTATTTCTACTTCCCACTCAGATAATGTTTATTTGTATCAATATTATGAAATACCATGGAAATTCTTGAATGTGCGTCAAGCTCAAACAAGATTTATACTTTCTCAATACCGTCACAAGACGGAATGAATATCTATCATTTTCGTGTCATTAGCATCCGATTCGTGCTCGAGACATGCTGCCATTACTTCCACGCGACTACATGGAACTACTTCAGTGGCGGTGAGATTTATTGCCTCGTCTGTTGAAAATTGTGTCAGCTGTGTAGGTGGTGAAAGTATTTTACGATTTCAAAGTACCATGGAAGTATTTTACGTAGCGAAAAATTTGTGTTAGGTTTTATAGGCTGTGCTATCATGAACTCTATTATTTTTCTCAGTCGCCAATGTATTGGGGCTACCTTTTGCGTCACTTGTCATCAGTCCCTTTTATCGGCTATTTTTATAAAGGCAACTTATTAGGATTAAACTTTGAACAGACCAGTTAGAATTTGGTATTTGTAATTAATACAAACCTGCTGTAATGTATGTATCAACCAGCAGTTCATGTGTTTTCATGCAATTACAAAAGGTACATTATGACAAAAGTGACGCAGAAAATTTAACGTTGTAGAAATAATATCTTTTATTGTATCTACATCAATGAAATATGTAGCACTTTTGTTCCTGGGATAAAATGAAAAAGTCTCTAGCCAAAATCTACTAATTACACTGTTTGGTATTTTCTGTAGATTTTTCTATGTATCATAGATACTATCAGATATTTAGAAGAAAGATTAGAAGGTTCGTTTTTAAAGACTATGACACTGGAGTGAGCATGTTTAAGTATAATTATTATTTTGATACAAGTTCAATGCCTCATGCTTAATGCAATACTATGTAATTAGATTGTAAACACTCCCATCAAGCTGCTAGAATGTATTTAGCGAATTAACATATATTCACAGTTAGCTAATATTTCCACGTTGTTTATATTTTCTATATCAGGCAAGACTAACACAATAAAGTGCCTTATAAATGCAGAATAGTAAAACGAAGACAACGTTGAATAAGAACGAAGCGGTGAAAACTGAAAATATTACAATAGACTGGCACTTGTGGTGGAATATGAAATAAATCGCAAACAGAGCGGAGCTAGGTGACAAAGAAAATGATAATAAGATCAAACAAAGAGAACTCGCTCAGGAACAATTTTATTGGCGACACACAAAAATGACAAAGTGGGAATTAGGCTTTTTTCTAACCTTTTGGTTTTTGTGTATACGTATATATGATAAACACCAAATTACTGAAAGAAAGTTTCTGAAAGTTAACTCTTACCATGAACAATTTTATTGGCGACACACAAAAATGACAAAGTGAGAATTAGGCTTGTTCTTATCTTTTTCTTTTTGTGTATAAGTTCATATTATAAACACCAAATTACAATGTGTAAGGCATTTCTTTTAATTGTTTCTGAAAGTTAACTCTTACCATGGATGTATAGAACAGAAAATATTCCACATTAGACCTCGAGAAAATCAATAGAGGTACCGATTACGTATACTATAATGTTCTTTGATATTAATAGAACTTGAACAGGTGATATTTCAAGGACTGGTTGACCCTTTTCTTCTTCATTTTATATAGCACAAGGAGAGCTCTCTCCATTTAATTCACTTTAACAGCCTTTTACTGTAACAAAATAGATTATCACGGTAACTTCATTGCGATTTGACATCGGCTGAAAGAGTAGTTGAAAGAATAGATTGGCCTTTCTGTGACACCGTAAGTGCCCTAGAATGAGTAGTGAGAGCTCGGCTTCAGTCGAGAGTATTCAAGATCTGATGCTTCATCGAATGGTGAAACACGCGTCAAGTATTCTTTGATGTTCGACAAACAGTGGCGCTTTGTTTTCCAATGCGAGCCGTTTCGGATAATCGTCAGGAATCAGATTAGACTATTTCATTGGAGCGGCGCTGAGCTTTGAACAGATGGGGCTACAGTCCGAGATAATTGTATGGTACATGGTTTTGAGATATCTAAGGTTTAAATGTTTGAAGTGCTTTTTATGTTAATTTTTAATACATATCTATTTTGTGTTTTTAAATCAATATATTTGGAAATAAGTCATTTGAAACGAATTACAAAATGCTGTTTGTTGATAGAATGCATTCGATTATGTAAGCTATAAAAATAAATAAATAAATAACCTTAATTTTTTTTATATTATATTTATAAATATAACCTTATTGTTGTAGTTCTTATTTCACAAGTTCTAGTAGCGCCATCTAATATCAAAGTTCAACAACCGTCTTCCCTATTGATTGCTATAGCTTTAATTTTTTTTTAAGAGTTTTTACTTCAATAACGTAACGTAACAATTTCGTAACGTAATTATTGAGTAATTGATTTTTGTTATATTTAAAACAATCCATTTATTATCAGACGAATATAAACATTCGCTTATTTTGATGGCTGCACTAAAGTAGGTTGACACATAATTAATTTTGAAGAGGAGGCAAGAGCGAGGTACTAAATAAATTTAATTTGCCGCATGGGCCTAATATCAGTCATGTAATTACAAACAAAGTTATACATTATACAGTTCAGCTCTTTAGCCAGTCTATTAAAAACAGCGAAGTTCTTGTACCGAATTGAATGTAGGGATTTAGGGAATACGTTAAATGCCCTTACACTTTATTTCTTTAGTTTTATTGAACACAATATAAAAATATAGTACAAATGGCGAACTTACTGCATTCTCTAATAGCTAATTATTAGGTCTAACCGAAATACACGAAGAACGGTATGACTGAGAAATGGCAGATTTAAAGAAGAGCTTAATGATGACACGCGTACGCAATGGTCATCATAGTGGACCGCCGTTTGAATGGCACGGGTTCGCTTCCCAGCGAGGTCAAAATTTGAATGATGACTAAAATTCTATTCTCGGTCTGGGTGTGTCCTTGTCATTGTGTGTTGTCCCTAACACACACGACACAGGGAATCCAAGTGTGGGGTTGTGAGTGTGTACCGTTATATTTATTTAACTATTGTACGAATACTGTAGGTATAGGATAAATATTGAATTTGATATCTTAAATATAAATTATGTGTCACGGTGTTTGTCCGCGATGGACTCCTAAACTACTTGACGGATTGTAATTAAATTTTGCACACCGTGTGCAGTTTGATCCAACTTGAAAGAATGGATAGCTTCTTAATTTATAATCGCAATATTATTTTATTACAAATTACTTGTATAATATCTTACAGAGGGTTAGTTCCGTAAGAGCCTGACAGATGGCGGTGTAAGGTAAATAAGCCGGCTAAATTAAGTATATTAAACTTAGTCACAGCAACGCGTGGCCGGGTCTGCTAGTAATAATATATAACCGAAAAATAAGTTGACCCGTGTTAAGTGGTTAGTGATACCATAGACATTAACAAAGAGAGCAGTTTTGTCTAAACGATAACACTGGTGAATATTGCAGTGTTGTTTGTCCAAAATGGGCATTACAAACGAATTTGTTTATGGTAGTTTTCAGTACCGCAAATTGAATGTAAACCCCGTATTTACCTGGAGCCACTGATTTATTCCATCACTTCATTGTACCGGCCGAATGCGGCTAATTGCTATTGACTCGCCTCCAACTCCAAAGCCACATCTTTTTTCGCTGACCCAGTTCGTATTTCATTAACAGGGATTTGCCTATTCTGTTATTATTACGATTTCTAATAGCCGGGTGAGTGAAGTTTATGCGTTTGTTTTCATTGTTATGAAAATAACAATCACTTTTGCTCCGTAATTGACAATTAAATGTGAGTTCCATATAATTATAGGACGGAAAATTTATCATCAGAATTAATAAAAGTCGAACACTATAGAGAAAATTGTGGATTCGAAAGGTCCTATCGAGCAACATAAAAAAACATTTTCGGTTACACCGGTTTGTGAATCTAAAAGATTCTTCAATCCATATAAAGACATACAAAAATTTCAGCAAAATAGGTATCCCATCGTTTAGAAGGAGTTCAGTGCCATACAAACGGAGATAATAATTTTATAATATTACCACAGATTTTGTCGTTTTTTAGTGACAAAACTTATCGGGATCACCACTTTGTCAAACAAGATCTCTTGCTAGGAATGATACAAGTAAAATAAAACTCCACAGTTGTAACTATGTTGGCATAATATTCAATAACATGAAGACCATTTATTATTTAATATAGAACTTTCTCGTGTGAGGTTTCACTTTCGCAAGCCTACACGCTTTGCCAACTTTGGTACGTGCGCCTGTTGTGAGACGTAGAGAAAGTCTCGAACACTCCATGTTAAAGAATCTCTAAAATGTTTGTGAACTTTTTGTGAAATGAACAGTAATGTATTAAAATTGTTTTTGCGTAGCTTTGCCTCATCTTAGATTTCATAAAACGAAATTTCATAACTGTTTTGTGCCATACCTAGTTTAGAGTCAAGCTATGTATCTAATATCCATTGCAATTGTCAGTTTATCCAATCTGGTGTGATTGAACAACAAACATTCATCTAAACATTTGCTTCTTCAATGGATGTATGTTTTTATTACAAGTTACACAATTTCAGGTATTTTCTCCTGACGTAGCCTGAACTCTGATTATAATTCTTGAACGTCGAACTACCTGAATATAATTCTTGAACGTTACGATAACATTTTTCATTTTTATTTATTTTTGTCAGAGGAATTTTCTAGTATAATGATTTTCATAGTCATTAAGAATACTAGCAATATGTATCATTTATCTTACAATTTATTATGCAATCAGAAGAATTCCTTTTCAATTTCTCTATTGTGGAAATAGTCAACATTATTGCCTAAAAGCTTATACTAGCTAGAGGAATCCTCCTTCACATTGTAGGTTGATGATTCTTATAGGTAGATTTTAATATTCAGGACAGTAAATTGATTTGTAAACTTAGAAATACCAGATTGTAAATTATATCCGTTTTCATTTTTGTCTTAAGCTTATCTCAATGTTATGTGTTACTTATCTCAATGTTATTACTTCTCAATGTTATTACTTACTTACAATGGAGTGCAATAAGAATATACGATACAAAGATTTAACTCTTAATTTATTTATGAACGTAAGTTATTTCGGATACTTATTGTTAGAATATTTAAGGCGCCTTAACAATCAAGGAAGACTTAGCATAAGCTTTGCTAAGCTGATATAGCACAGAATATATAACAGAATTCAAATTCAAATTCATTCATTTATTCATATATGTATTATTTCAATACACTTATGCACGTCATTTTTTGACTCTACCACCATTTCGGAAAGGTGCTTTTACATTGAGGATAAGAAACTCCTCAGCACACAACAACTTAATAAAATATACATATAAATTAACACTAGTCTTTGCGGAGCTCGATATGGCATTATTGATTCCAAGCGTCCTTATCATTAATGTATTCGTCGTTATTGTAGTAACCTTTATCTACGAGCTGTGCTTTCACGTGCTGCTTAAACTTTTCAACAGGTAATTCCCTAATTGAATTCGGAATCTTATTATAAAATCGGACACCAAGCCCAACAAACGACCGCTGCATCTTAGGCGAGACGAAGAAGTGATCAAATTATCGTTTTCTTGTAAGACGATTGTGTATATCACTATACTGCTTATACATGTTTAAATTCTCTCGTACGTATAATACGTTGTTATAAATATATATAGCATAAGCTTGGTTAAGCCGATTATACGAATATTTGCAATCTACGTATAGTATACACAATAACATTAGACAGGCATTAACATCTAGTTCGTTGTAGATACAAATGTGTTGGTCTCTGTATTGATTAGTGGAGATGATTTTTTATCATACGCCATCATATTATAACGACAAAATATAAAAGACATTTCTCATTATTCAGTCTTTTGATTTAAAAATGTATTCGGTTTTGACGCCTGACTCTTAAAGACGAGCGAATCGAGTGTTATCGAGGGCGGCTTCAATAAATTATCGGTTTTTCTTTGTCCTGTTCCGCATTTCACTGCCAGGATTTCGGGTTTCAGTCATTTACCATAATCCGTTATTTATGCGTTGAGCTATCGAATCAAAAACAGATGCTTTATAATGATGTTTAGGAAAAAAAATGCTGATTCGTGCTCTGTTATAACTATAACGGCGGATAAATATTATGGCTAAAGGAGCCTGTAATTATTCTAGGCCGCTTTAGTGTGTGATGTAGTTTAGGGCCTAGTTCAAAAGTGTCGTGTTAAATCGGTGTTAAGAATAACTACTACTGTCATTAAGATGTTTCTGCAGACACGACCTCATGTAGTGTTAAATGACACGAGATTTCACGGAATTCTTCATAGTGTGGGAGAGCATTAAGAAATTTTTTATCATTTAAACTCTAAAAGGATAGTGGAAGTGGTAATATCGTCACCAGGATAATATGTAGTAAAATATATGTGTAAATGAGCAACCTATGTATTAGATACGTAAAAGACAATTATTTCCAATATGAATCACCGTTATTTTTATGTATATAAAAAAATAAATGTTCACACATTCATAACATTGCAGAGGTATATTAGGAGTCCTCATTTCGCGGAAGGAATGGACGATTAGAATAACATTACTAACATGAACCCTAGAACAAAAATATGTAAAATAATTGTCCTGGCTGGAAACCGAAC
>DWJN01007276.1:0-10097 GCA_018248895.1 Carystus phorcus | reverse complement strand
TTTCCTGGTATTGTATTAAGTGAACTTCATTTAAGTATAAAAAGCTGTTGTTATCCCTAATAAAATAAAATAAAAAAAAAAAAAAAAAAAAAAAAAAAAAAAATGTAAAGAGGACTAAATGCTTACAAAGATTTCCTAAATAGTAGCTTGACATGGTTTTTTCTGTTGGCATCGATGCATATTTTGGTAGAGATATAATTATGTTGGAAGTTTAGTATATAATTTAAGATATAAATTTTTTCTAATGGTGGATAAGTTTCTTCTCAAAATCACACTACTACTCAATACTACAGTATGTATTATTTAAATTTTATCGTTACTTATTATGTTATGGGAGGGAGATGTAAGCCAAAACATAGTGATTGTTTATGATAATTTTATTAAAACAAAGTGTCGGCCAGCCAGCCCGCCCTAGTCCATCCTTGTCTTGACATGTTTCTCTGTGATCTTATCTTTCTCTATAATGTACACGACGGCGCCCCAACCAGAGATGGCGTCCCGATCGGCGGCGTTCACTAGTGCCTGCAAATATATCATTTAATCATAATACACAGTAATATAAATGATTCTATGAAATACCGAGAAAGTTAAAAAGTGAAACTAAATCTTCTCGTCGTGAGAGACGCAAATACTATTTTCGAGGAGAAAGAATACTTTTTATTTACTTCACATTTTAGTTGCAGTCTACTATTTTGGCCATAAGAAAATAATCTGTCAGATTCAGCTGAACATTTACTTTTTAAATTTTAGTCACTTTTATTGCAACATGCTTTATCAATATAAATAAATAATATACTGATCCTCTGGAAGAATAGTTGTTTGTAGTGACCACTACATTACGGTTTACTATGCTTTTGGATATCAACAAAGACAAGTAAAAAGTTTACATAACATACCTGAGAGATGGTTTCAAATAGTTCATCAGGCTTCAAGTTAGGCTCCCACAGAGCTTCACACATACCATACAACTGCTCCGAGCATGTTCCGGACACTACAAAATCTTCAGGCTCATTGGGACATCCAATCTAAAGAAAAAAGGAAACAGATGATTCAAATAACAAATAACAAACATCAATCATATCAACTAGTGAAATTTAAATAAAAAATTAAACATGTTAGTTAGTTACTTATTTCTTTCATCTGGTGGTTTATTCTATTTTGAATCAAGTTGTTTTACATAAAAGGTAAACCAGCATTCAACTGTGAGCTTTTAGGATATTCTATATCAAGCGAAATTATAATAACACAATTACACAGCACTAGACTATTTGGTATCCAGAGTAAAGGAAGAGCATGTATCTCTAGCTAATGTACTAAGATTTGTTGTATAACAAAAGACAACTTTATTTTAACTCTCATATGCTTACCAGATCCATGTTGCAAACATAGGGAGTGTTGGTGAGTGGATCGAGACCAGCAATGACTGGTTCAATGAAATAGGGGCCAAAACGCCTCTCATATAGCAAATTGGACAGCATTGCCGAGAATGTCTTGGGCCTCATTATTCTACCTTCTTTCAGCTCATAAAGATTCATCCTGAAACATTTTTAAGTATGTTATAGGAAGGGTATATGTATGTTTCATGGTATATTGTTATGGTATAAGCAGTAATGTAATGGCAGGCACCCATTTGTAGATTCTGAGTTATTCCTATAGGCATACTGGAAAAAAATCCCTAATAGGAATACATAGTGGCCCTTATACACATGTATTATTATATTATATTTTGTGGCCTTACATAGTGGCCTTATTTTCATGTTTTGTCTGTTTCTCATATTTTTATTGTGTGCGCAAAATAAATAACATTGTTTCCTCATCTCTTGTCCACTTTTGTAACAATTTAAACAGAGAAGAGCATATCATTATGACTTCCCATGCACATAAAACAACCTACATGAACGCAATGGTCTTCATGTTAGACATATTTATAATTCATGATTCTGGGTTCAAATTCCAGGTCTGTGTGTGTGTACTGTGAATCCAAGTTTGCAGCTATAAATGTGTAGTGCGGAATAATAAATGTATTATGTTAGCCAGCAACCAGTCAGTAGAGGTATGTGATGTGTGGAGATCTATGACAATGCTAAGACAGTATAATCCTGCTTTACTTGATTAACATCTCTCATTTCAGTTTTGGATGTAACTGGACTTTCAATAACTTTACAATAAATACATACCTGAACTTAAGTCTCTGGAATACTGTCTGTGTGTCAGTCGCAAGGCCAGGTAAACCTACAAATAATGAAGGGCCCATCTGATACACTTTTGGAAAGTTTGTTGATACAGTCTGCGCTTGGATACCATATCGCTTGTCAGTAGCGATAGCCACACAATCCTGGCCCTTCATCGCCACCACTGCACCTCCATTATATGCTAAAATAGACTGAAAACACCATCCAAAAATTATACTTACTATTGTTATTACATTTTAATTTTAAATATATTTGTAACCCAAATATTTCACAATATAAGAAAATATGGATATATTGTACAGGAATGTGGATTTAATTCCAATATCGGCGTAAGATTTAAAAAACAAAGCGCTATTATAACCAAAGCCGGGTCTGAATAAAAGGATAGTTAAACTAATTTAGGAAATGAGAATCTTCTACGAAAGTATTTCTGAGTTAATATTACTTACCATAATTGCAATTAGCACGTTTTAATTGATAATATCTTAATTATTTCTATTATTTTCATACGAATAGTTTTAGTTTACTTCGATGACTTGTAAAATATTGCAAACGAAAATGTTCATAGACATAGAGGCATAGATTGTAAAATAATTGTCCAAAAATGACATATCATTCGCCATTCCCAGATACAAATTTAACTTCAAGTCATATTGCACAGATAATTTAGACTAAGAGTTTGTAGGTTACTTAAACAATAATTATGCTGATATTAAGATGTTAAGATTTATTTGTTGACGAAATATATGCAGAGATGCAGTTACTGCTCCCGTATTTTAACATACTACTGATATTTATGGAGCAAAGTAGATAAATAAATAATCTAATTATTTCATACGTATAGGTACAGAGATACCATTATAATATCGCTACACACATAGTCCCACACTAGCATTCCCTAAATTTCATATTATTGGCAACACACAAACACAAGGACACACCTAGACCGAGAAAAGAAAGGACAGGACATGTTAACCATAGCGCCTCACGCGGGTCGTTGAATTTTTTTTTAATTTTGCGTTTATTTATTACCTCGATAGATTTTACAATAAATATTTTAGAATTTTATCTGTATCTCAATTACTATAATGATCTGTGCGACTATGCCAACAAATGATAGAAAAGGCTTAACCGATTTGGATGCGGTTTTAGGCTTGTGTTGAAGTATTATATACATTTACTGTACTAAAATATTACATTTAAGGTGACCATAAAACTCAACACAGTCTGCAAGATTAGGCACGTTATATAAATAGAAGTAGTCAATAGACTTACTTCAACCTAGTCAAGTTCGATTGATTCTCCTGCACGCCTCATTAACATACGTAAATTTACAATGAGACATTGACTGTCTGTCTGCATAACATAGAAATAAACGCAAAAGGAATATCTAATAAAGCAATAGGTACTTGGACGATAATAATAATTAAATAAATCCTATAGCACCCAAGGACCTGACTAGAGTTAATTAATATATTTTAAATATTAATAGT
This sequence comes from Carystus phorcus, assembly GCA_018248895.1. Classification (NCBI taxonomy): domain Eukaryota; kingdom Metazoa; phylum Arthropoda; class Insecta; order Lepidoptera; family Hesperiidae; genus Carystus; species Carystus phorcus. The sequence continues at coordinate 6,412 of DWJN01007276.1, read as the reverse complement.
ATCTATTATGTAACTACTCAGGTAGGTATAGGATTAATATTTTACGACTCAACAGTTTTATGTCAGGGAAATAATACTTAGGTACGAATAAGAGTCTGTATTTAATCAAAGTTTTCTAGAACACATAAATCAAAGTTATTTTCGAAACATGCTCCGTATAAGTTTTATAAAAAAAGTTGTGTTATTGCATGGAAGTTATATTGCTTCAAAATAGGCACTTTAATACACTGTTACATTGCAAGCTGTTTATTTATCGCTATTACTCTCCCAAATTGTTTACAAAAAGATATTTTTAAACGATAATAGTAATTATGTCGTTACCCTTAAGATAAAAAAGACTTTCGATTAAATTGAACTTTATTTTATTACTCTTTTGTTGTTTAAACTCTCGACATACAGGTCTAACCGGCCAGTCATATTAAACTGCCATTGGTCTTTTATTTGTCTACATAGATTTAGATCTACCTCTGCAATCAGAAGACCATCTTTATCTCTCGACAGACTTGGAGTTCTGCATCCATTTGGGGCTGTAACATAACTAGATCCATAGTAAGTTCTGGAAACATGTTTATCCGTTCCTGCATAAAAATTCTCAGTTCCAACTCTATTGATGCTACAAGTAAAATAACTATTAGCAATAGCCGCAGCACGAGCTTCCATACCCCAGAATGATTCACCAAACTCCGATATAGTAGCTGCAGGGTTGAAAACAACTTCAGCTCCATTTAACGCAAACATTAACCAGTTTAATGGCTGATGTCGGCCGTAACAAATATTCACCGCTATTTTTGCGTATTTCGTTTGAAAAACAGCATGTCCCATGTCACCGGGTGCATAATACGATGTCTCGCTAAAACTTCCCACACTCGGTAAATGGTTTTTTCTATGTTTCCCCATGAAATTTCCCTTTTCATCAATTACCACTGCGGTATTCCACCAAACGCCATCTTTATCATCTCTTTCTAAAATAGGAGATACTATAACCATTTCGTATTTCTTGGCTAATTGGCTTAAAAAGACAGTACTTGGGCCGTATTGAGGTGATTCAGCAAATGCCGACCATTTTTCTTTTTCTTTTGTACAGAGGAAAAAGGGCATGGGCCATGTTTCTTGTAAACAAAGGATTTTGATTCCCTCTGATGCGGCCACAACTATTATCTTCTCAATTTTATTATATATTGCTTCTCTTTGTTCATTAATAGTCTTATCAGTGTGTAGAACAATCGAATGTTGAATGACACCTAACCTCAAATTCCTCGGACGTCTTGTCTCTTCGTTTGCGGCGGGAAAAGAAAATGCGGCTATTTCAAAATTATTCTTCTTACTTGCAACCAACGATGACTTTTCAAGTTCCAGTTTACAGTGATCAGTACGTCCGTAGTATATTCTGTTGAACTCGACTAATTCCTCTGGAGTTAAATTATGATTAATCTTATCGAAACTGGGATGCGTCTCCATATTGTTGACTAGCGGCGACTCGGCACGACTCGCGTATATGAGACGATGTTATCAAGTTACGCAATGTCATTTGTGAAGCAAATATCTGTGCGACTGTGTGGTTTGATTGCGATGTATGCCGACCGCATTGTTTTAGAAATCTTGCTGTACGGTTGTTTGAAATTAAAACTAACTAAGATATACTTAACTACCTAAAGCATCTACCTAGGTACTAGGACTCTATGGCTGAAAATATAAAAACATAATACAGCGGTAAAGCTTTTTTTTTGTCCATAACGTCGGCTTACTAACAAAAGTACCTATAATAAATAGTGTAAATTAATGTCGATATGATCTTTTACGTAAATAGCTGAGTTATTATTGACGACCCTTGTGGCAGAATGGACCACTATTCGAAGGGTCCTGGGTTCGATTCCCAGCGAGGCGGAAATTTGAATGATGAATTTAAATTTCAGTTCTTGGTTTGGGTGTGATTGTAATTATCTTTCTGTATTGTCCATGGCACCCACGACACGGGGTATTCTAGGGTGGGCCTGTGAGAGTGTAGCGTTATTTATTATCATTAAGTAATAATATTCTTACGAATATTATTATCTTTCCACAAAACTCTGGCTAGCTACCATCCTCTTGCTTGAATCAGCCGCCAAACGATTCCTTGTATTCTACCTGAGAGCTTGAGGGCCAGTACTGACATTTTTCTTCTCCACTTTCTTGGCGTGTAGAGAATCGGTGCTGAATGTCTTATGCAGCTGGTTTCAAAGGGCGGCGGTGATAACTTACTACCATGGCCCGTCTGCTCGTTAGACGGCTAGTACTTCCAAGGTTGGATTGCCAGGGAGCAAAAATTTTAATGACAAGCTTACATTTCTGTTCCCGGTCTCGGTGTGTTTTTGTCGTTTATGGCTCCTACGAGACAGGGAATTCTAGTGTGTTGGTAATTAGCATGTAGCGATACTGTTATTATTTCAATACATTTTCTTCACTTCTTTAGGCACTAACCTTTCCCGCTAATCACCCTCTAGTTTTCTAGCCAGGCGAGCGTTGCATATTAAGACAAATTTAAGGAAATCTCTGCATATTTATGAACACATTCGTTTTGATTCTGTTTATTAAAGTACTGTTGAATATATATAGGTATCTAGTCCGAATTCCGATCGATTATCTACAATCAAAATTTTCAACTGTAACTTATCAACCATGGGTCGATATAATTTTGGTACCAATACCTTGTCCAGAGAACTCTGACAAACTTGCTATAGACGTTGCTGTTCTATTTCCTATCGTATCAAAGTCCATAAAGGATTGATTTTTATATTATTTAACCGAATTTCCTGCAATAGTTTTTTAGATAATCGGGAACAAACAAACAGAATATGTTTTACACTTTGATACCGGTTTGAGTGTTGATCGTATTTTATATTAGGTACCGCTAGAGTTCCTAGGACCGCCGCAATACCTAAGGGCTTGTCTATATTTATACGGCTGGAATGCAGACTCCTGTCCCGCGACCGTCTTGCATATTGATGCAATGTTTGTATTCATATTCATTCACTATAATACATCTAACTTTACTTAGGTACACCTAGTTAAATACTATGTTAAAATAAACGCAGGCATTTTTTTCTTAGACATTAGTACTGTGATATAAAATGAATAACTAACAGTAAAGCTTTAGTAGGTCTTTCTAATAGAGGATGCGTTATATATTTTCATTTATTTATTTGATAGAACATATAGAAGAAATTACACAATATTCGTAAAGGGTTGCAATGTGTTGCAGACGTTTACCCACCACCTCGGTCATGGAAGAAATACTTTCTAAACAATAGCAGTGCATTAAATTTACAATAGCGATTATCATATAAGGTGAAATAATTAAAAGTAATAAAAGTACCATATAAAATAAATTAAATTTGGTTTGGTTCTATTTAGTATTAGAATTAAGCATTAATAAAATACGAATTTGGTTAAAATAAGAATTAGCATTATTTAGGTAGGTATATAAATTTATTTACAATCTATATGGTGTTGATAGCTAACTTAGACTAAAGGGAGACTTGATTGACCGTGATCCATAGTGATCACTTACTATGTATGTATATAAAAATGATAAACACACACCCAAAACAAACCCTTTGTATCACAAAACTGGGTACTGGAACCGAAACCCTCCGTTTGGCAGGTTACAAAAAGGCTACAAAAAATATTGTATAATTTTGTTAAGTTTTATTTAATTTTGATAAAAATATTGTTAATGTTTTCATTAAATACGCATTTGAAGAATATTTCGTGTACTTAATATGATTGCAAGAACTTTATTATCTGTATTATTTTAGTCAAATTATCCCATTTCTAATTGTTAACGATTTTATTAACGTATATCTTATATTAAAGCTTTGGTTTTCTTTAATTGGAATGCCAGTTAAATAATATACTTATTAATAATTACGTGCTGAGTATAAATTAAAACATCGGAACCTTTCGGAATAATAAATGAAAATAAAACCCATTCCGATTGCAGCAAACATAGCTAAATCATGCATATTATCAATAGTTTATCATGAGAAAAACCAATCTTTACTAACTATACCGGTCACGTACATTAGTCGATAAACCAAATATTTTTCTTTCGATATTGTCTCAACTTATCACACGAGGTCTAAGGCCATCGGATACTAGTCAGACCACACAAGAAAATAATACTCAAGAAAATAATGTGCGTCCGTTTCAATACACACCGTCTCGAAGTACTTGCGCGTTTAAATAAAAGGGCGATCGACCGAGAACCATCAGTCAACAGCGGCTACCGGTCGAGACAACACACCACCAACAAACATATAAAATGGAAAACGAAACTCAGAGCCTCGAGACTATCATCAACAACAATCTGACCGGCCGCGACTTGGACGAATTCAATAGGATCTACTTCGGAAGGAAAAATCATCAAGAAATCACTCTGAAAGACACCTCGATTGCCGCAGCCAAGGATGCCGACTTCGAGATCGCCGCATACGCGTTCCCTGCTAAGAAGGAACACACCAGAGCACCCAGGATCGTTAAGGTAGGCGTCATCCAACATTCCATCGCCGTACCCACCGATCGTCCAATTAATGAGCAGAAAGCGGCCATTTTCGCCAAAGTCAAGAAGATCATTGAAGTTGCGGGGCAAGAGGGAGTCAACATCCTCTGCTTCCAAGAGTTATGGAACATGCCGTTTGCTTTTTGCACCCGTGAAAAGCAACCCTGGTGCGAGTTCGCCGAGTCTGCTGAAGAGGGCCCTACAACTCGCTTCCTTCGCGAGCTTGCTGTCAAGTACGCCATGGTGATCGTCTCCTCTATCCTGGAAAGGGATGAGAATCATTCCGACATCCTCTGGAACACGGCCGTCGTCATCAGTGATACCGGCAACGTAATGGGCAAGCAACGCAAGAACCACATTCCCAGAGTAGGTGACTTCAACGAGTCCAACTACTACATGGAAGGCAACACCGGCCACCAGGTCTTTGCGACCAGATACGGCAAGATCGCTGTCAACATTTGCTTCGGCCGCCACCACGTACTGAACTGGATGATGTACGGGCTCAATGGCGCCGAAATTGTCTTCAATCCTTCAGCAACGATCGCCGCCGAAGCGGGCAGTGAGTACATGTGGAACATCGAAGCTAGGAACGCTGCGATTACGAATTGCTACTTCACGGCTGCTATCAACAGAGTCGGATACGAGGAGTTCCCTAATGAGTTTACTTCTGGAGACGGAAAACCTGCGCACAAGGACCTCGGTTTGTTCTACGGGTCAAGCTACTTCTCAGGACCTGATGGCGTCCGATGCCCTGGACTCTCTCGCACTAGGGACGGACTTCTCATCGCCGTGATGGACCTCAACATGAACAGACAGATCAAGGACCGCCGTTGCTACTACATGACCCAGCGTTTGGATATGTACGTCAACAGTCTGAGCAAAGTCCTGGACCTTGAATACAAGCCCCAAGTTGTCCACGAAAATGAAAAGTGAACAGAAAACAGCCACGATCATCCTACGCGCTTGACATAACCTGTATCTTTCGAAAATAGCACTTTGGCATGATATGATGATATTATTATCCACATAAATTGAATGCTAGCACGCAGAACTGATAAATATATTAAGTATATAAACAAAAGTTTGTTTTTATTATTGCAATGGTATTATCTAATTTCTCTGTCTGACCTTGCTAATTAATTTGTTTTTTCGTTGCATTAAAATGTTTAACTAAAGTAATCTCAAAGTCGAATATAATCGTGCTTATCAAGTTACATTACCAGTAACCAGTAAACTGCCGCACGAATAAATTAATTACTTGTGAGCTAGATAAGAAAACCTATTAGATTTCCTAATCTTAACATAAAACTTGACCCAATGGGTTCATTTAATTGCTAAGTGTGCCGTCGTAATGGCTTTAATAACGACTTATTGACGTTTAATATTATTTATATTAAAAATTAGAGATTAGAGTACAGACTCTCAGAGATGCATTACTTTATTATATCATTTCTTGTTATTAGTGATGCCTTTATTGTGAGTGATGTGAATATCATGTGAATCGCTATCTCGATTCAAAGCTAATTACATAAAAAATACATTAGCAAGTTTACTATGCACTCGGCACAAATCTATACATATAATTCTTCTGTTCGTGTGTATGTCACTGAACTCCTACTAAACGGTTGGACCGATTTTGATGATATTTTACTGTGTTTAAATGGATTTGAGGATGGTTTAGGTTCACAATTCAATTCGATAATGTTTTTATATGCTGCAAGATAACATCTGCCGGGAAAGCTTGTATTATACCAATATCCTTTTTATTGCGAATTATAGTACACTAACGGCCGGTTTGTGAAAGGCTGGTCAACGAAAAAATTAAGAAATTCACAGTCAAATCTATTGTCAAACGTCAATTGGGTTGCAGAAAGC
>DWJN01007275.1:0-10098 GCA_018248895.1 Carystus phorcus | reverse complement strand
TTCTAAATAAAAGTCCGCGACAGCATATGTCTAGCTTCTAAGGTTAACCCACAATAAGCATTTTTATGGTTATCAAATTAGTTCTAATATAATAATTTATATGGCAAAACAAAGTTTGCTGGTTCATCTAGTCAATAATATAAATGCTGACAGTCCCATATCATTAAGTATTTTGAACCTTAATTCGTACTCACAGAGTAATATTTGAACTGGGCGTTCAACAAAAGCTTGTTAACGCTAAATTGAAAACAGGAAACTTGTTCTAGGACTTAAGTAATTGCGTCCTCTATGGTTTCGGCGACGTGACAATAAGCTAGAAACAAATAGCGACTTATGACTCGGACAAATGCGATGGAATTTATTTATTAGCTTGACCTGTATGCATGTATAAGTGTAGTGGAATTTTTCAACTTCAATTCAATTCAATTTGTCTCAGACTTCCATTACGTTTGTAAAGTTCCCTCACATCCGTGACATTCAATAGTGCAAAAGGATTGAGAAGAATGGCAATCGTTGCGCCTACATAGCAGCTCGATTCGGTATCTGCAAAATCACTAACGAAGTGCCAAGATGTTTTTTATTCCTTGTAAATTTTGTCAATGTAATTAAGAGTTCGTGCTTTTAATCAATACGCATTATATACGTAACCACCTTTTCTCAAAAGTTCTCTTCTAGTTTTTGTACTAAGCAAAAGTTTGAGTTAGCTGAAATTTGTACTTCAGCCTTTCCATTCAAAAAGTGATCGACAAAGTTAATCTACTGCGGGCGTAGACGATATTTTAATAGGTGTTCGGTAGTGAACAAATTTCTTGAGCCCTTTCGCGATTGGTATGGCGCAAAATGCTGTTAATTCCAACTGTTATTGATGATATCAGAGCTGGTATTGAGTTTCTCTCGCAATTTTTATGGAAGTCTTGCCACTTTTCCCAATTACGCTCTCAGTTTTGCAGACTCAAGCTAATTTAAATATTTTCTGAATTCAAATGGTAGAGTGTGCCTTAATGCTACTCATAGTAGTTACCGCCTTATTGATTGAGATAACAATTTTTGAAGTGTCTAAGTTTGGGTAAGTTGTCACCATCGTCCATGGACACCTCATGGCCTCGAAAGAAGAGAAAAATAGTAGTACGAAGTAGTATTAGCCCCCAAAGCTCCAGCTGAAACACTGGAAAACATTTGGCAAATGACTCAAGCAAGCAAGTAAACACCAAATCAAATTCTTACTCAAGATTAATATTCAAGATTATATCAGTATTTAAACTATAAGTAAAAATTAGTTCTGCATAGCAGCGTAAAAAATACTTATTTCTTTCATACTGTTCAGTTTAATTAAGTTTCCCAGATACTCGTACATACGTTTTTCTTTAGTGTTCTCAATTTAAATAAGGCATCTTTTCGAAAACGTGTGAAGTTCATAAGTGTATTGATAAATAACGTTTTGTAACAAGCAAAAGCCACATGACATGGGTGATAACCGTCGCCCACGATACCAGTAACACAATTACAAAGTTGACATTAGTTACAAATAATTTATGGATGATGTCTACGGCTTCAGCGCGGTCAATTCTAAACTTAAATTTTCCCTTGTGTAGTAAAGAGGCATAGCCCCTTTTGAATTAATGTGAGTGGGTCAATCCATTACCATAAAACACGTAATCACTGTGGTACATATTAATTTATTACTATTTTTACTTTTAATCACAATTTCAAAAGAAGGGTTTATAATGTATAATGTTAATACATATTTGTCCGTAGCATCGTAGGTCTTAATTGGATGATTTTTTTTTAATCTGACAGCTGAACTCATCGAGTGTTCATTGCTATGCTTGAAGAAAAAAATTAAGGTGATCAGCCCATGTTATTTAAAACACTTAAACAGTACTAAAACAGGGTAGTCAAAAGGTAAAAAAAATACTATTAAAAATAGGGATTGGTGATATAAGGGTGATAGCTTAGGGTCGTGTGTGTTTTTTAATGCCATGTTTTAAAAAAAATGTCAAAAACACAAAATAAAAAATTAATGGGTGGACCACCCTTAACATTAAGGGCTTTGAAAAATAGATGTTGACCGATTCTCAGACCTACCCAATATGCACACAAAATTTCATGAGAATCAGTCGAGCCGTTTCGGAGGAGTTCTACTACACGTGACAGGAGAATTTTATATATACGAGTAAGATGAATTTGGGTCAAATATCAACCATATACATTGTGTTTTAACGTTAATTTTAGCGTGTTTCGCTATTACTCGTAATAATCAAACAGAGGGTGATGGAGTTGCCAGTAGTCAATTTATAATTGATCAGTTAGCTCCGATCTGCACTGAGTTACGGGCTTCTCCGTTGGGGATACTCGCAAATGTCATCTATAGCGAGAGCAAACTTCTATAAATCAATATTAGGTCATCGCTCTGCTTGTTACGCTATTTTTGAAATGAATCTATTGCAAATAGTATCGATGATGTTAGTGCTAATCGGCTGAGCTTATAATCTCTTCATCGATGTATAAGTGATACTTAGAACTACTAGTGATTCGATATACCATGTTTACTTTTTTTCAATTAAAGGATATAATAAATAGAAGTGTTTCGCCCAGAAACGGAACGAAGTCAGGGTAAGTAGATTACGAATACTATTTGAAAAATTTCGAAGTAAATTAAACTTTTTCCCGCACTAGATATTAAACTGCAGTGTACAGAGCAGCAAACGGCGGGCCGTTGACTTGGCCCCGTACTACTTTGAGTTTAAAAATTTCCCGCACGGAATTCATTCCAGTACCGCTCCGGTCGCGGGTGTATTCGCGCCAGTTTCAACATTGTATCCCATATTAAATGGGCAGCGCCGCGCCGCGTGTGAACGAATCAGCTCGTCTGAGACAGGATTAGTGTTAAATTTCTACGTTCATGGTCACTCACCTCTAATATTTATCTTTGAAGTAAACAGTGCTGTTCGTTGACATCTTATCAAAGGATGTTTTCAGTGTGGCTACACGAGAAGTAATGTAACTTAACGAAATGTATTTACGGTCTATATTTACATTATTATTAACATACATCGTATACATTTCATTTAACAGTATAACCCTTTTTACGGATTCCGACACAGACCATAACTTATAACTTACCGTCTAATACTTCGGAGATATTCAGGAGAATCATATTTTTGTGTTACTGAAACTTGCGTAGGTATTTCGGAATACACAAACGAGTTAAGGGATATATTATTTCAAGTTGTCTGACAGTAAGGTCTCGCGAGAATGCTATGAATTTTGTTGCTAAATATATTATGTTTGCCGCAATACAGAACTAAAACTAAAGCATATTAACTTAGCTACTACTAAGTTCATAAGACGATCCGGCGGTACATACACCTATAGTGATATAATTGCGTAAGATTACGTAAATTTATGTTTTAACTTTAACAAGCATTTTCTTACCATTGTCCTTTTAAAAATCTAAACGATTAAATTATTTTGGAGCATGATTTGTAGTCGGTATATTTTAGATGGAAGATCTATCACTCAGCAGATTCGTAACGAGATTTTTCTCGCTACAATATACTGTCACGATTAAGGTATTATTCGTTTTGTTACCCGCGCTTCTGTTTATGAACAATAGCAGGCTTTCAGCATACCGCATAACAATAGTTGCGGTTATTGCTGCATTTGCTATAATAACAAGAGGAATAACATACCTACGAATATACGTAGGTAGATATAGACGGAAATAAACAAAGATATAAAACATTTTTTGAAAATCTTTTAAATCTATATAATATCTTGTTTTCATGCCTTTGAGAGAAGTTCCTTCGTTTGGATTGGATCTTCGGGAACACTTTGATCATGGTAAATTTTAGAAAGCTCTATTCTATAGTTATTCGTAAATGTTTATCGAGTTTATTGATTGTTGAGGCACGATCTCCTCAATTCCTCCTTAATCGAGTGTAGTTGCGAGTTAGCTATAATAATTGTTCGCGTTGTTGACGTATATATTTTCGTGTCTGTTTAGTTACTGTTGAGTAGTTCTTACTTATCGTGAGCGATGTAATATGGTGAAATTTAGGAGTCAACAAAATATAGGTATGTATTGTCATTGAAACTAAATTTAATTTTCAACTATATAGGATTCTAATCCTCTTCTTCCTCTTGAACCTGGTTCTACTTCTGTGAGATCTGCCTCCTTCTACCAACCTCCTGATTGAGTTAGTTGCCAAACGATTCGTCGTATTCCGGTGAGCTTGAGAGCTACTAGCTCTATTCTCCTTTCTTTTCTCTTCTCTCCTTTCGTGATCGACAACGCAATAGTGATGCTTTTCGTGTTGTTAATTATGATGGTCAACGACCACAACTTATCAACATGTGATTCGTCTGCTGATTGTATAAACACTTAAGTTTGAAAGAAAAATGCTGTCACAGTGATGACATCATTTGGAAACAAAGCGCGTTTACTTTATTCTGCATCGTTATGTGTATATTAATTAACTTGTCAAAACAAACATTATGTAGCTTTTAACTGTATATGGGCGATGGAGTATACATTCAGTCAGATTTATCGGATGGATAATTTTGCCGGATTACAACGATGTTACCGTCGTTACTATGACACGCTCAAATTAAGCATAATTAAGTAAGCCCAAATAATATTAGATACTGATACAATATAGGGCATGTAAATATATTTTTAATAGTTCGTGTTTATTCACCTATTTTTAGTGTTGTTTAGTACATAGCCTTTGTTTTTGCAGTTAGTTAAATTTGTTTCTTAAAGTTTTTTGTTTACCGTTATTTGGTATTGTTTAATCGCTTACAGTAAAGTAAGCAGGCATTTATGATTATTTCTGCTGGTATATTAGTAAAGTAAAGCTTAAATTAAATCTTTCAAAGCGTGGACACACTGTAGGTAAAATAAATCTCTTTTTAGAACTTTACATGCGGATAAAGTAAACGGAATGCAGGTGAGATATTTGTCGCTTTTGGATTTAGTGCATGCGGGCCGGACCCGTATAGGCGAAATTTTAATGGAGTTACTTTTTGTATCTTTTTTAGTCTACAGTTTTTACTGAGACGATTTTACTAGACCGGAGTATTTTAGTACTCTTTTTGCGTTGCACCGTGAACTTTCCCGAGAGACTGATGGTCCGTATTTTTTAATTTTAAAATAAATTATCTCGGTTGCAAGATTTTTCATTAAAACAATTTCTGTGTACAAGGTAAATTCAGAAATTTCCCACTGCAGCGGTACATATAATCACCAAAATTAAAAAGATTGGTGTAATATGAGGTTACGATTAAAACTTAATGACATTAATGAACTCTTTAATAAAAAAAGGAACTGTTGTTAAATTTTTCCAGCCTTTTACAAATAGGAAGAAAACTCGGATCACTTGATCCATTTTTTAGCCTAGGTAATATCACGCCATCTTTCGTATGGTCGAGAAAACGTCTATGAAAGACGGCACGTTCCACTCACACCTTGAGGGTTTTGCTTTTAAGTTGTGAATTGTAGGAGCTAAAAAGTTGAAAGTGATATTAAAAGAGCATTGCTTTTTGCTTTCGGTCAAAGCATTTTCTTTGGCATGCTACGTAAGCACCCATGGTAAGATATCAATTTACGAATAAAGAACGTTTGTAGCTTATGAGCTATAGTATGCAATTAACATACATTCCACACGTAAATGTATAGTAATAATTATAAAGTAAATACGCATATCAGGTGGAAAACCTGCAACACTCTGTGTAGACACCAGCTGGAAACAATATGTTTTAAATTCAGAGTGAAGTAACGTGACGCTCCAGGCTTAAGGATACTCCAACTCCTGTCTTGTTACATCTGACGCCATCTCAGCAGAAGTAAAGGTAAAATTCGAGGCAGCTTATGACTTTATTGATGATTATTCTATTTATTCGGGGGTTGGGTTTTGATCGTTTACCACTAAATTACTGTTAGATATCTTGGTCGCATTCCCATTCAAGCGTTATCCCTCCAATGCTTTCGGTGAATATGCGGTTCAACAAGAGTATTGTATAAACATTTTTAAACAAGCGAAACCTCGAAATGGTGGTAACAAATAAATCCCTTTTATTTTTAATGCGCATCGTTCTTAATCACAACGCCGGCCGAAACCAGTCTGGGCGGCCATTTTGTACACAATCTGCTGACGCGGGTGTTGGGTGGTATTTGTTTTAACTTTAGCTTTTTACCGATTCATTTTTGTTGCTGAATTTTCTGGGACCAATGTATTAATTGCCAGAATTTTTTCATCGCTTACATTTTTGTTCTTTTTGATTATACAACAGCGAATAGTGGAATTCCAACTCGTTGGCAAATAAACCAAGATGCGTTCATTAATATTTTTACCTGGACAGGTTGATTATTTATGTAACTAGCTGACAAATGAGCAGTGGAGCCACATAATGCTAAGTGGTCATCGTCGCCCATAGACATCAGCGACACCAAAGCCATTACTGATGCGTTGCCAGTCAAAGAAGGAGAAGAAGAAATGTTTGCAATTCGTTGAGGGGATGTAGAGTAGGTTATTTGCAACTAATAATTGCTTGTCAAATTCTAACCATTTTAGAGTAATTTAAAATTTTACGCGATTTTTCATTTCAATATACGCCATGTACCTACATGGGTACCTACCTACCCAACTTAAAAAATTTTTTTTGGCACTTTTTGAGAATCATCTATACTATTTGCTTTGGTTTTCTGCTACCAACGAGAAATATATTAAAACCAATGTTTTCTTTATAAAATTATTTCACCTAAACGGCTTCCTAAACTAAACGACTATATGCCTATTTGCTATTTTCACGCCTTAGACGTTAATGCTAGCTCATTAGCTTTGCGAGGATTTGACCTGGTTTATTCCAACGTCTATTTAAAAATTTCATAAATATATATAACTACAGACTCGTGTGAGCGCACTTGTGTTATGTATCTAGGTCACTAATTTGTTTTAACTGTTCTTAATGAGCACTTTAGAAATACCTACTAAAAAGTCTCAATTGTTCCGTGCATCGTAATAATTACTTGAGGTCGAGACCGTTTGAACAATTTTTTTATATTTTACCCTCCACTCGAAATCACGAGAAACATTAGGTTCGTGAACTGGTACGTAATGTATCGGCACATTTACATTCAACATGTGCTAATTGCGTTTAATAAAGTTCTGCTAACATTTAACGTAGATATATGTACATTTTTATCGCTTCTATGTATATTTAGTAGTGTACACGAGTGTCTTTTTATAGCTTCTTCACAAAATTATCGTGCTGATAAAGCATCGAAAAAATATGTTTCAGAATTATCTCCTTGCAGATATTTCTTCTGTTTTACTTAAAAGGTCCTGTTAAGTAATCATGTGTCAGAAAGTTTTGATGTAGTTCAACGTTATAAATTAAATTTGATTAACAGCTCTCACTTTTTGTCTTTTTCTCTTTCTCTAACTTATAATACAGCTTGATTTATTATTTTAGTGATGGAAAAGGATAATATAATCATACATCGAGATTCATTTTTGGTTTGATTTCATCGTCTTAATCACAAAATGTTCCATGAGTCTTTTCTTACAGATGATCTCATATAATGCGAGTTAACAAGTTGGATTGCAGACTTTATACATCTGTTAAAATATTATGAAAAACCGCCAGGTATGAAAGCTTTCTCCCAATATTTTCATTTAAATTCACTTGGAATACTCACTCACTTGCAAGTCTGATGGAACTAACTTCGGAATAATTTACCTATTATTCCCACAAAGTGCTTTTGTGGTTAGTGCAGACATAAATTTTTCAGCAATCACACCAAAATTTAGTTTTCTCTCGATATCCAATAACGCTGGGTGTAAATAGAAAGATAAAAAAGTAGAATAATAAATAACTCATCTTTAGAATTTATAAGAAATCTTATACGAAATTCCTTTTACAAAAATAATATTTTAAATTTATTCACTCATACTTACTTGTGAATTTTAATAACGGCTCTTTATAGATGTTTATTTTTATTTTGCACATAAATCAAAAATAGTTCACAACAGGTAGGTACCTAATCAAAATTCGGCAGTACAATGTTGAGTGAATGATGAATATTTATGAATAATCTGAACTCTGACGCTAAAATAATTAAAATGATTGTTCGGGTCCTCGTCTCCGGTGCTGTTTGTTTTGGAATGTTGTGCATTATAACTCTCAAACTTTATAACACGTCTCGTGTATATTTTGTTTAATGCCACGTGAATGTTGTATTTCAATAAACATCTAAGAATTAATTAAGAAGAAATTAATAATTACTCTTTTGACACAAATATGTGTATCTAATTTTGATAGACATATTTCTAAATTATTTAGTTATTAATTGAAATACCAAAACAGTGTCGTACCAGTACCCACAAACCCCCTTAAAATGATAATAATCTATAAGGTTTCAATCAAAGTGAAAAGTTTTTCAATTTAGAATTTTGTCATACCTACCTTTAACAGTTATTAATTTCTATTTTAAATTGGGAGTTGAGTTTCGTGTTACAGCCGAACGATTTCATTGAAACGCTATATTCAAGTGTTGAGCTTTCGACTCGAGCATCCGAATTGGAACTAACTTTAAAATTCTAAACAAACTGTGCCTTTTTTCTGACCCATTCTAGTATCGTATATGTAACCGACAAAAAAACACTAGCCATTTGATGGTAGGTCATCGTCGGCTACGAGGATTAGTATCACCAAAAACTCTACTTATAAAGAAAAGTGAAGAGAGAAAGAAATATACATATAGTGTATTAGTAGACCCGGCCACGCTTTACTTTTACTAAGGTTTACATACTCAATTTAGCAGACTAATTACCTTACACCGCAATCTGTTAGAATCCTATGGAACGAATTCTGTGTAAGATATTAAACAAATAATTTGCAATAAAATAATTTTGCAACTATAAATTGAGATGTAAGCTACACTATCTTTCAAGTTTAATCAAACTGCACACGACATGCAACATGGCTTAACAGTAACTAACTAAAATATAGTAAATACATTATTAAAAAAAATAATTATCATTGCAACACTCGGTTATTAACAAAGATGCAATGCAAACATAAATAACGATAATAAAATAAAAATATCATTTAATTTTATTGAGATGGATGTAATTTAGTTGCGACATCTCTTACCTATATACATATATACCTATATATAACAAGATATTATTGTAAGTAACATCTCATTAGACTGCATCTGCCATGTACAATTTCTGATTTTGGAGTTACTTAATGGGTGAAATGTAGAAATAAAGTTTAGTGCATAACATTTGTAATGTTTGTCGGGTTTAGAGAAAAAAATATATTTTTTTTATACTTTTTCATTTGTATCAAAGGACCTGTAGGATACATTCGCAAATTTATGACTCGAATTCATGGCGCATTGGGAGATGAGAGGAATTATAGTATCGTAATACCTGAGTTCGAACCGCGGTATATAGTATTTTTTTCTTTTCTTTTTTAAAGCTCTGGAGGTCAAATATGTTAGTGTGCATTATTATTTGCTTTGATTACTTCGTCCGCGTGGAATTTAACAAAAATTTATTGTTCAGTTGGCAGATTTTACTGTAAGTTATAATTCTAAAATAAAAATAGCCAAAGTTACTCCTTATTATATCAGCTATTTGCTACTGATACTCCCGTCGAAATCGGTAAAGCCGTTCCATATATTAGCCGGAATAAACAGACAGACAGATAAAAATGTTATTTTGCTATCTTACATTATGCACTTAGTAAAAAGCGCTTATTTTAATATTGCAAACAGACACTCCAATTTTATTTATTTGTGTAGATTTGTGAGACGCACTGTTTTCGTAATGTACAAAATAGATTCGGCTGTTATGACGTTAGTTCACTATATTTTAATACTAAACTATAATTATATTAAATTTATTAAAAAATATTCTTTAAACTACTGTGTTAGTACTGTGTTCTAATCTACATTATTGTTGTATTATTTAAGGTTACCTAAAATTTCATTGGTTTTTAAATAATTGTTCGATCATAATAACATGACCATATATATATATATATATATATATAATAATAATTATAATATAAATAATATATATA
>DWJN01007274.1:0-10098 GCA_018248895.1 Carystus phorcus | reverse complement strand
CAGAGGTGATAAAAGTAATTAAAGTGTGTGATAGGAGCCGATATTACCATTGTTATAATGGTAAAGGTATAGTACATTTTGGCAACGAGGATGTAAGTATTAATAATAATTTATTTGCGTGCATATTAATGTTTATAATAGGTGCCCACTAATAAAACTTTTAAATTCAACATTTTACATCGTGAAGGTCTACGTGTTTTGCGTTAGTGTACAGTTTATATTTAAGCATTTGCAAAAGAACATAGCAAATAATGAACCGTATTTAAATGTATTTTAGTATTGGGTCGTAACCACAGTACCTACTTGAGTTGAACTTGTCAAGACTTGTCAAGTTCCATAACAAGGTAATATATACAGATGTAACAGTTGCTGTTACAGTGGTTGTGGTAAATAACTGAACAAAACGTAATTAGTTTTAATATTTATCTGCAAGTTATCTCGTCAGTTACCAATAATAAGTTTGGTTAAGTACTTGTCAAAAAAAAAAAAAAGAAAAATAATAATAAACATGGGGAAAGTAAGGTATGTTGGATGGGGTTGTTTTAATATTTATCTGCAAGTTATCTCAACACTTGCCAATAATAAGTTTGGCTAAATATGGGAGCATGAAGGAAGGTGTATTATATATATAATTAATGCACCTGTTGATGACTTTGAACAATAGGTTGTTGTTATAATTTTAACTTTGAGCAACTCTTTTAATGACAAAATATTTGTATGCTAAAAAACTGGCAAAGCATATTGGATTATAAATAAACTTGTAATCTATCATCTTAATATGTACCTATGCTTATACAAATAAATTGATTTGAATTTGAATTTGCTGTCGGACCAATCTCGCAACTAAATTTTGAACCATTTAACCTCAACGATTAAGTTAAAATTTGATACAATTAGTTCCGATGACAATGCAATAATCAGTATTGTTGTCAAACCAAAATGGCCGCCGCAACAAAATGGCGGATTACGTAATTTTATTCTCTCACCTTATAGAGATATCAAATATGAATTTGAAGAGTAGAATATTAATTATATTTAAACAATCACGAACAAAATATCAGCTTGTATTAAATGCTTGTTTTATAATAATTAATGATAACTTTTATAGGTTTATTTATCTTACTATCTAATTCATTAATGCTTCGTTTCGGGCTGTGGCTCAACGGTTACCATAGCAACAAAAGTTGCATACTTTTCCTCTTTGCGGCCGAAAATGAAGTTTAATTTATACACATTTAAATAAGTTAAAATATTATTTTAGTCATCAATTATATTAAATGGTAATTAATAAAGATAATTTTATAATTAAATGCTATTAAACCCTAGTAAAACAACATTTGCAAAACATTTTCGCAATATTAATCACAATTATTCAAATGCAGTGTTTCCACATAAGATACAAGATGAATGGCGTTATTTAATAAGTAGATAATATCTAATAACCGTCGTTAATTAGGTTTATAACGGATATTTATTACAAAATCGTGTTCGTGTCTTTATTGATTCGATTAATACGTGTCTTATATGATGTGTTAAACCTATTTGTGCAACGTTAAGCTTCAAACCGAGTAGATTACCGCTTCGAAAAAACAGTATTAAAATTCCAAATAATTTCATTATAGCATTTTATCAATGCATTGATAGTGGTGGGCTTTGTATGAAGTAGCCAAAATATGAACTAACTTTGTATTTAAAAGTGGGTTTATATACAACCATTAACTTCTTTGTACCACCTTTAACTGGTATAATAAAGAATATATAAATAAATATGTAAATAAACTTCTGATCAATAAATAAATAAAGCATTAATAGCCCCACACTAGGATACCCCGTGTCGTAGATGCCATTTGCCATACCCGTGATTTCGGCCGCGTGGAATTTAACAAAAAAAAAATTGATTAATTCGTAGATTTTACGATAACCTATAATTATAAAATAAAAGTACCCTAAGTTAGTCCTTATTACATCAGCTATCTGAAAGCAAAGTTTCGTCAAAATCGGTCTAGCCGTTCCAGAGTTAAGCCGTAACAGACAGGCAGACAAAAAGGCTAAAATATGTTATTTTGGCATACGTACCATGTACATATATATGCATTAAATGTATATATATATTATGCAAGCAAACAGACACTCTTTATTTATTTGTATCTATAAAAACTTATAAATAAGGTTAAGATTCTACTGAGCAATTATCGGTTTCATGAGTTTAAGTTTGAGTTTAGATAAAAACATATAATTAAGGTTAAGATTCCATTGAGCAATTATCGGTTTCATGCGTTTTCTTCCAAACCATAACAGTGTTACACAAAAATCTGTCTATAAATACCCAGTCTGCCGGTCTGTCTGTGCGTTTCTCGTTTTTCCGTCTGTTTCGGCGTATTTCACGGTATATGCAGATTCCGTCTGGGTATTAATAACTCCAAGGATCACACGGCTTAGTGGCTCAGACTGAACGCAAATATCAACTTTGTCTCGTATGTGACAATCATTTTGCTGACGGTGAATTAATAGTGTTTGTTTTATATCCTGTGGGTGGTATGACAAATCTCTTAAGTAATTTATAAGGTAGACAAAATGCCTGGTACTAAGGGAAGGTTTAAACTGAGGAAAATTCAATGTAAAATACATATAATTATGACGTTAATGTAATTATCCAATCAATTGAAAACGTTTCGTGTTTTAACAGACTAAAAAAAAACTAGGAGTTTCTCAATTCGTCAGTATATTTGTTACTTACTGGCTGATCCCAGCATACGTTGTTATGCCAAAAAAATATTATTTTAAAACAATTTTATGATAACCATAAAAATGGTCGTAGTGGGTTAACCTTAAAAGCTAGACATATACTGTCGCGGACTTTTATTTAGAACTTTTAGAGGGGGACAATTTTATAATACATAATTTTGAGTAACTTTCACCATTTACTCAGCGCACGCAACAAAAGCTCAAAATTTTGATATCGCAATATTCTTTATTGCTGCTCCTTTTCTATTCCTCTTAGCGTGATGTTATATAGCCTATAGCTTTCCTCCATAAATGGACTATTTTACTCTAAAACAATTTTTCAAATCGGTCCAGTAGTTCCTGAGATAAGCCCGTTCAAACAAACAAACTCTTCAGCTTTATATATTAGTATAGAGTATAGATTAGTATAGATATAGATATTAGAAGGTTAATAACTTTTTATTGTGTGTGATCATTTGGATGAATCCTATTTTATTGGAACGCTGGTACGTGTCATGTGATGTCATATTAATTTGAGCGACATCTGGCGAGTAGATTTGGAGTTATATCTAATAATGCACATTTACTTAAGGCGTATTACTGCGGTATTTAATCCAAGGCAATTTATTTCTTTTCTCTATTGACAAAGTCGATGCCATATGCCCGTTTCCTCAATTGAGCCATCAAAGGCACCTACTTCCCAAACAGTTTCCCTAATCAAATTATTATTATCCTCTGTGAATGCGATTTTTCTTTTTTTTTTTTTATTTAAAGTTGATTATAAATAAATTACTTTACAAATAAGCTTGATAGAGATAAATACAATTATGAAAGTTAGATTAAATTCATGTCATAAGTATGTATTTTAGGTGTAGAATAGAGCCGATTTCAAAAAAGCTCAGATCACAATGGAGAAGTCAATTTATTTTAAATCAACCTTTGAATACTTTTTTATTATGGTTTTTGTTGAATAAGTCTCAGCCCTAATCTATCATGGTATCCACTCAAAGAATCCGTTTATTCCCGTGATGAAACCGAATGAGTTTCAAATTAGTTTTTTCTCTAGTTTATCATAAACCCATTCATGTCACTTATTCACGCAGTCACGACAAAGGTCAATAGAAATCTAATATCGTAAGGTTTTGGATATGTCATTTATTTATTCTTTTGACGACCCGCGTGGCGTAATAGTTACCACGACGGACCGCCGTTCTAAGGGTCCTGGGTTCGATTTTCAGCGAGGCAGAAATTTGAATCATGAGTTTAAATTTCTGTTCTTGGTCTGGGTGTGTGTGTAATTGTCTTTGTGTTGCCCATGGCACCCACGACACGGGGTATCCTAGTGTAAGGCTATGATTGTGTTACGTTATTAATTATTTTTTTATATTTTACTTTTATTTTGATATATTATTATACCATAATTATATATTATAAACATTATATAAAAACATAAAAGTAAAACTAAAGACGTAAACAGTCAAACGATAGTATATATTATTTGTAGGCGATATTTCAGGCCGTTATGTGGCTTCCATGACCATGTAGCAGTATCGGTAAAAAATACATAATCGTGAGTACCTTTTGCCTTTAAAATTTTTAGTGTCCGTAGTTATGTGTTTAAAATCACATAATTCGTACAATTTAATATCCAAATACATAGTTACTTAAAGACTATCTTGAGAGGCAATAATTTTAATATTTGATAGAATTCCAGCTTATTATGAACTACGTATGCAAATTAATACGTAGTAATCAGGCTTCAATCCCACGACCTTTGACTGTACTTAAGGCGAGGCACTGACCTGGCTGACTCATAAAAGTCCCTTATTTTGTAACGCTACAATCAACTATTAAAATATACACACTTCCACAGTGTAATGCAAAATCCTTCGAAAAGCACGTTTAAGCACGGTTTAACGAAAACAAAATGAAATCGTATTTCAAAACAATATTACTCGACTAAAAGTTATTACGACTTTTGTTTCACCGTTAACGGTGGGCGAGTAGATTGCTATACAGTTGTTAGGTAAAAATAAATTGATGACTTCTTGGTTTTTTGTAATAAAATATAACGTTTGCATAGAAATTGTACTTGAACTTATAGTAAGTTTATAAGCTCGGAGAAGATCTAATATCTGAAAAACAGCTTCTAAAAAAATTACGCCTTATACAATTACATAAAATCAAATATATAAATAAATTCTTTTTTATTATAACAAAGTAGTTCATGTACAATAAATTGATGGCTTATTTTGAAATCTATTTCGAAAGCGAGTATTATATTTGTCGTTTGATTTGGTTTAATTCTCAAATCCAAAACCATTTCATTTAGGTTTATAATAATACATATGCACCATAGTTTCGGGAAGACAATGTGAGGAAAGCATCAGTATCTATGTCAACCACGGCATTAGATTAGCTGTAATATCCACACGTCTATAAAAATATCCAAAAATAAGATGTCTGAACCTACTTTAAATTCGTATTATTACTAATAGATATTAATATAATTATGAATACAGACGGAATCTTTCATTCAGATTTCAACGTAAGCTTCGTTAGCAATAACCTATTAAAATGTTGATTATATGAAAATGATATCATGTATTGATTATTTACGTACCTACATACATACATGTAAAATTGTTTATTGCCTACGTATACTTTGTTGTGCTTTTTCCTGAAACATATTTAGAGATAATGAATGACATCTATCGAAACTTTATGAACACAAAACACTTTGTCAAATATCTATTTTTTTTTAATAAATAGCCGACAACAGTGCAAACGAATCACGAAATGGGAAATGGTGGCCGCTGTTCGTAACACCAGTAACAGAAAAGTCGTAACCGCTGCGTTATCAGCTGAGAAAGAGAAGAAGTAATGATTTTCTTTGGTGTACCCAAAATACATGATCTTGTCTAATCATCGGTTAGCTATTGTCTGACGTAACTAGATGACAAACGGGCCACATGATGTGACTGCCGCCATGAGCAGTATCATAAAGACATGAGCAATATTAAAGACAGATGATGACATAAGCAACATCAAAGACAGAAGAAGAGGCAAGAAAGATAAAGAAGAAAGAATGGTTTGTAATCTAATTGACATCGCTAAAACGTTAACCGCTCAACACTCGTTTGCAATACGACTGATGCTTTAACAGGAATCGAATCAACAATCGCGATACAAAGCCGATTTCGTGGAATTATGAAACAAACAAGATTGTGATGTGATTAAAGGATTTTCAGATTATAACATCCTGTAGCGTCAGCTTTGAGTCATATACGCAGCCATTTTTGATGCGGCAAAAAAATAAAAAAAAATGCTCCCGAACATGGCCATTATTAAGCTTTAGTTTTAAATCTAACGTAACTTTTTTACGGTTGTTACAAAGTTGAAAATGGGGATGAAATATATTTATTTTAACATTTATAGTTCTTCTGTTTGTGTGGATACAGCTGAATTTGTTTTAAATTGTTTGACTGATTTTGATTATTTCTATGTGTGTTAGTTAGTTTAGTTGAAGCAAGTGCGTAGTATTTATGACGAGAAGAAACTGCGAAAGAAACTCCTCATGATATCAAAAGAAACTTTTAAGTTCATATATAGTATATACATGTATAGGTATATATAGGTATATTTCTAAGCTATAAGATTTTTACCGCAAATAAGCATTACAATTATCCTAATTAAAATAGTTTCAGCATTTACAATAATTTTTTTCAACCACGAAGCTGTTTATAAGCTACTTTTAATATTAGAATGTTTCAGACAGCAATACTTACACCTGCAAAAAATATCTAAACTCATTAATTATTACAAGGAGTTCGTCAGAGTTGGAAAAAACTATACGGTATACGTCTTTTAAATCTTAATTACATACATCCAGTTATTATGTTAAATTTTTCACTATAATTGATACATTTACTTGTATTATTTGTACGCAATACATTCGATAAAATACGCTAGATTATTATTTTATTATATTAAATTCAATAAGTGCTCGAATACTATCCACATTCTTAAGTAAATAATTGTTTCGATGTTCAAATAGAAATCAGACTATTAATAAATCTTGAAACGAATTACCTTAAAGACGGTCAAACCAAAAATACATATACATATCCATCTACATTAAATGGAATAGATTTCAGTCCCAGAATTATGGACAAATATGAATGAATGAAATTTCAGAAATTTTATCAGCCAAATTTTATTGAAAGTAATTTTCATAGCAATCAAATTGTTCGAAACCAATTTGCTCAATTATAATGAGATATGTATTTAGTTATTATTTTGTAACACAAAAAATTTATGTAATTATTCTGTTATACCAAAAAATGGTATCATTACGTAAAATATTTTAAAAGAATTTTTGGATTCTATCGAATGGGCACTATTCCAAACACGACTGCGCTAATCGGCATACAGCGCGCGACTAATTTATCTCAAACGCTGTTTCGTCTATGGTATTGTAACAAGGCAAAAGAAAGCTGAAAGTTGCTGATTGATACGTCGTTTGATTAAAGAAATAATTTCGGCTAGCGCCTTTCGGTTAATTTTGGCGCGATAAAAATAGATTTTTAATGTCGTCTGACTATTTGGATACGCCTTAATGACGATAAAATTTGTTTGGGTGGCTACTTTGTTACGTCTTTTTGTTACTAATTTATAAACCACATCATCCATCCATCCATCAGCCTGTAGACGTCCACTGCTGGACATAGGCCTCTCCTTATTGACATAATCGTTTTCGACATAATCCATTCAAAATAAAAAAAAATACATTGATTTAAACAATTGTCTATTAATGTACAGTAGCCTAAAAAAAAAGATTTATAATTAAAAAAACAAATATAACCAAGCTTTTCGTATCGTAATCGTAGAATATTTTTAAAACAACGTTTTATAATTAATATCCTATGATTTTTAAACCACATTTTAAATTTTATACTCCTATTGCAGAAATACATACATGTTATTTTTTTGTTCTGACGGTTGTGGTTAAAAAAAATATCAGTGTATAAGTTTATCCAAACTTTATAATCCAAGCCAGTGTTTCAACAAGGTGAAACAAATTCCAACTCTGTTTTAACATGAATATTATCCCCAATTAACTACGGGGATAAATAGGATTTAAGCCTTAAGCCTATGACAAATTAGCTGGTTTATTCTTACGTGAGTATACATAATTGGATATCACACAAAGTAACCGCCGGTTTCTGAAACGCTGATCAACGAAAAATTTACTAATAAACTGTCATATCTATTGTCAAACGTCAAACGTGAATCGTATGTCAAATGCGGATATGTTTACTGATTTATTATTGTCAAATCAACGTTACAGAAACCCATATTGATTTGACAGAGTTTATAATTTAACATGTCGGTTAGTTCGACAGCATTTTGATAAGCCTTTCAGAAACCGGCCGTAGGTATTCCTCTGGCGAATACCATTCGACACAGGACACGACTGATAGGATAAAAGGTATAAGATATTGCAAATCAGACATTTTCATAGTAAGTCAAATTACAATAAAAATGGATATCTAAAAAACTATCCTATGTACAACAGATTTCCTAAATATATTTTTTTGTTCTCGCTATGTTGGTCGGCCACGCGCCAGTAACGCCCTTGATGTTGCTGACGTGAATGCGTGTCATGTGGCTTGTCGGCTCGTTACCACTAGTTACATAAAAAACATATAATCTAAATACATTTTTTCATATTATATTTATTAGATTTATATCTACACTAGCTGACCCCAGCAAACGTTGTTTTCCCATATATGTATATAAATTATAATACTTGAACTATTCTGATAAACATAAAAATGGTTATAGTGGGTTAACCTTAAAAGCTAGACATGCCGTCGCGAATTGTTTTTTAGAACTTTTAGAGATGGGAACAATATTGTAATACATGATTTTTGAGTAACTTTCACCATTTACTCAGCGCACGCAAGGAAAGCTCTAAATTTTGCCGTTTTTGTAATACTTTTTATTGCTGCTCCTCTCCTATTTATCTTAGCGTGATGTTATATATTTATATAGCCTTCCTCCATAAATGGACTATTTTACACTAAAAGGATTTTTCAAATCGGTTCAGTAGTTCCTGAGACTAGCCCGTTTAAACAATCAATTAATTAAACAAACAAACAAACTCTTCAGCTTTATATTATTAGTATAAATTATTATTATATAGCATAGATGGTATGTTTACGCAAGTTACACGTTGTTTAAAAGCGGTCGTAGTCCGATGACTATCGTCGAAACAAGTAATCGATCCAGTTAACCCGTCGTCTTAGGTAAGCCACATGAGGTAACGCGATGCAAAATATAGATAAATATTAAAAAAATCGTTATTACAGAAGCCCCCCGTTTATAGTTTTTTTAACCGATTTCAAAACAAACGTAAGTTTTCACTTTTCGATCTTCAAACTTTTCCATTTTTACATACACAGCGCATAGAATAATAATTTTAATGACTTTATTGATGAGGTAAAAAAAAATATTAATTACTTTATTATTCAAAAAATTTTCGCTTTATACTTTTTCATTTTGAAATCGATTAATACTTCTTATGTCAAATGTCAAATGTGCAAACTCATATTTTCCTTTCTTAGTAGATTCCGATTTCCCTTCGAAAAGTAGAAAGTCGAACCCGAAATAATTGTTACTCATTATTATCAGGGACTTATAAATCACGTCAAACCTACATCTCTGTGATGGTTTTTTGTATACAAAACCTTGTTTTCCGCATGACTATGACAAAAAAAATTGTACAATAATGTTTTCTATACTTTATTTACATGTCAAATTGAAAAATGTAACGGGGAATTATCCCTGTAACACGCAAAGACTTCACGGAACACTTCTAGAGGTGTTTCTCCGTTTGCTTTATTGCAATTTTCGATGGTTTTCTTGAAGTTTTCTTTAATGACGCCATCTTTCATCAAGGGCATTAAACCAGCTATGTTACCCCTCCCGTCCTTGTTAACTAAACCGGCGTCAACTAAGTAACAGTAAGAGAAATTTAAACTGGCCTCATTTTCGATAACTCCAACCAACATTTTCTTGAAAGTTTTCTCTGGAGGATTCGTCTCAGCCTCACATTTCTTGATGATCGGCTCCACTTTACTGAGAAATGCAGGTGATAATTGTCGTATTTCCTGAAACAATATAACATGTAATAAAATGGCGTTATACATCTATACTAATAATATGAAGCTGAATAGTGTTTGATTGTTTGAACCCGCTAATCTCAGGAATTACTGAACCGATTTGAATAATTTTTTAGTGTAAGATAGTCCATTTATGGAGGAAGGCTATAGGCTATAGAACATCACGCTAAGATGAATAGGAGAGGAG
>DWJN01007273.1:0-10099 GCA_018248895.1 Carystus phorcus | reverse complement strand
TAGAATTGATCAAAATCCTTTCTTAGCGGATGTCTACGTCATAATATCTACCTGCATGCCAAATTTCACCCCGATCCATCCAGTGGTTTGGGCTGTGCGTTGATAGATCACTATATAAGTCAGTCAGTCACCTTTGAGTTTTATATATATAGATAGCCTATCTCGGTGAATAGACTATTTAACTCGAAAATATTTTTCCAATTTGAACCAGTAGTTCCTGAGATTAGTGCGTTGAATCAAACAAACTTTTCAATTTTATCATATTAATATGGATTAAGTATGAAATAGTTTAATGCTGTTAGTCTTGGTTTGCGTTATTTAAGCAACATTCTGTTTTGGTAGTCCCTACGCGATTATGTCTAAAATACCACAGCATTTCATAGAAAGGCAGCCTGATGTTTGCGTAGCAATAGTCTAAGCGCTTAAAACATCTAAGTGCCTAAAGCGCCTAAGCGCTATATTCCCTCCGCTTATAGCCAAGAATTCTGATCAGGGTAAGCAGAACGATAAACACGCGCAGCTGTCGCTAACAACGCCAGCGTAAATAAATAAACCTCACGAAATAAACAAAGCCCAGTTTTATTTGTGGAAAAACCATTAGGGGATCAAAACGAGGGCTCCGGACGGGATAAATAAAAATAGGAAAAATTTGGACTTTCATGAGGGTAGGTACTTGACAGCGCCGAACAAATCTCTCGTTTCGTGTGAACGGTTTTGTGCGAAAATAGCCACTCCTCTCATCGCTATCACACAGTTCCACTTTGAAGTTTAGTTTGTTCTTGGATGTTTGACACACCTTCTGGAATATGTTATCTAAACAAACTGAGCTGATTCAAATAATATTAATCTATTAGTGAGAATTATTACAGGGAGTATATGCAATAGATCTGAAAACATTAATTCTAAAATTTTTGTCTATAATAATGTTTGTTCCTGATATCATCATCCTGATTCATCGGCTTAACTGAGATGATTTTTTTTCTATTTTTTTAGTAAGCTTGTAAAATAATATTTGTTTTAATTAATAATTTCGTTTGAACAATCTTTCGAGCGTGGGTACAGAGGTTAGGTATTCCAAAATTAAGCAAAACTGCTTATTAGCTCTTAAATTCTTTCTCTATTTAAATAGCCTGTCTACTTCTTTGTCCCCTGCAGATATAAAAAGTAACTAAATTGATAGTTTAAAATGATACGTAAAGTAACGTAAGTAACGACAAAATTATTAAAATTCACTCAATATATTTTAAACTGATTATATTTTAGAAAGCCACGTTCTTCTATAACCGTTGCTGAATTCGAATAGAAAATCAATGGCCATTCAACCAAAAATAAGAATCGGTCGTTGGCTGAATAATTCCGTGGAGATTAATATTAAATTGAACAGATTGTTCAACCTTTAGAGGGACGACAAAATAAGTTATAGAGAGGCGGTAAAATAAAATTAATTTCACAGTTCAATCAGCAAAAAGATTATGTAACTTGAGCCAAACAAACAAAATTTTCATCACATTTCGTTTTCTTTATCAAAACTATGATAAGTTTATTTCAATAAATACATTATTGTGAAATATTTAATTGCGTCGATAAGTACAAAGGTTATCAAGGCTGAACTAACTCAAATGTAGTTGTAATAAGACTGATGTAACGAATTCCGATTATTTTCAACCGAGAGAGTTTTCTATTGTAGTGTTTCAATCACTCGCATGTTGTGAAAGTGTGTTAAAACATTTCGTCGATAAAATTCGGATATCCGAATCTAATGCATATGTCTTAGAAATTAGTTTTTGAGGATATTATTATAATTAAGAATATATTAATTATAATAACATCAGCCCCGTTATAATGTGGAATAAGTTTTATTATTACATTAATATTTCTAATCTAAACTTAGGAATTTTAACTTGTTATTTTCTTAAAGACTATTATAAAGCTGTGGTTATAACTAAATAAAAGATTTTTTTTTAATTTCATAATATGCACATGTCTCGCAAACAATTAAAGTCGTCCAAAATACATTGTGTATGTGTATAAAATTTATTGATTTTCCTCTTCAAATTCATCAGGACATCTGTAAAGAAATAAATCAGTTGATCTTATATATATTTATTCCATATTTATGTAGTTTCAACCCATTAGTGTTCTAGTACAAGGCACATGTCTCTCTTCAATAAATAAACAGTCCTAGAACATACTCATTGCTTCAATTGATAAGAGATTAGTAGCTAACTAGCAAGTTTTTACGCTGCTCGAAGGTCTTCGACAAGACTTAACGATTGCTATCAAACTCAAACTCAAATAATTTATTTCATGTAGGTATTTATAGATACACTTATGAACTACCAACGCATGGGGCCTTATAAAGAGAAGAAACGATAATATTTGGGATTGACAGCTTACCGCGCCCTACGAAACCTGGAAGCACTAAAGAAACGGTCAACCATCCTATTACTTCTTATTTTTTTATCGTTTAATTAATAAATTATTTTAGGGTTAACAAGAAATGGAGAAGAATCTTCTCAACAATAAAATCCTTACTAAAGCAATGAGTGTTATAGCGCGAAGTCACTTACTCAACAAACGCTTTCTTTGCGATAGTAACTTTCCAAATCTGAACAGTTTCGCAGAAAGAGCTCGATTCAGTTTCTCTATGTAGTGTGATGTAAGTGTCGCCGTACGTCACCCAGGCTCTCTTCACGGCGTACTCGATTGCGAAATGGACTCTTGCTTCGACGGTCGCGTTCCATTTCTTGAACGAAAGTCCTATAGCACAGCGACGTACTTTATTTACACGCACAGTTTTAGATAACGTTCTGCGTCTGATTTTAACAATCTATCTAGAAACTCATAAGTTAAGTGAGATAGGTAATATTTATACAAAAATATTTAACCCCATCATTTGGCACATTGGCACGATTCATCTAGGGAATTCTAAAGTATGCAACTAGATTTCCATACTGTACCTCTTTGAAGAAACATGATTAAGTATCAACATGTAATCGACAAGTCAGAGGTGTTTATTGAAACCAAAAATTTTCTTAACCAAGATACTGAGTTTTAAAATCATAAAAATGTATTTATTTCATGTAAAAAAATATATCAATAAATTTAAATATCCAACTTTTCTAATAGTCTATTGAGTTGACTTGTGAAAATCCGTACACTGAAGACGATCCAGTACAAGCAAGAAGAAACTTATTGATAAAGAAGGAATCGTCTGGAGGGATCCGAGCAAACTTTGCAGTTAAAAGTTACAAAGTTACTATTTGCTTACATGGTGAACTGCATTGGAGCTTTTCAATTCAAGAGATTTCTCTCGAATGTAAAGTAAAACTTTTGATTACTTCTATTCTACTTAATAAATTCTAGGAAGATCGGTCTTTGTTAACTTTAAATGGGAAAACATTTATAGCGTGTTATAAATTTTGAATTGTAAAAAGAATATTAAAACCATTGGCATTCGAAAACACGAGCAAACATCAACTGTTCAGTCATATACCCATTGACATTAATAACTCCAAAATGATCAGATCAGGTATGTGTTGTCGACCAATAAAAAACGGGGTAATTATTTCGTGGTGTAAAGTGAATTGTTTTTGTGTCATACTATTCGTACAAACCTGTATAAACAATAGGATATACTCCTCTATATCCACTAAGAAGCCTGGTAGCTCTATTGTTCGTACTGAGAGTGATTATAATACAGGACAATCTTAGCAGATGAAGTGCTTTGATGGTCTTTCCAGTAACTGTGGGAATGACGACTAACGACGCATTGGTTAAGTTAGCAGTCACAGCACACGCCAATATTGCTGCCTCGGCTGCATTTATTGGTATTTTGGGCTGAATAAAATATAAGAAATGATTAACTATTAAGGTATGACACATTTTCTAGTTAATATTATAGCAAAATAAAATAATTGACTTCATGTTTTTTATACATAAATTACTAAAATTATTCACCTCATTAACCACTTGCCAAAATTCAGTTTTGCTTGTAATCAAAGGCTCAACAGAGTAACACAATTGATTCATTGCGTTTAGAACTTCTAATAAGTATTCTGTATCAAGGCAATCTTTCAAAAGAAATCCACTAGCGCCATCTATTATTGAATTTGTTACATCCGATATTTCATTGTCTACGAAAATTCCAGTTGATAAAGCATGTTGGAATACTCCAGAAACATAAAGGGGTTTTCCAGCCTGCAAAATAATTATATTGGGTTCGCAACTAAGTCATTGCCGGTTTTGTCGACAGATTCACTTTACACCTAACCTATATTTTTAATAGCAAAGAGGGCATTTTCACACTTTCAGAACGACGGAAAAAGGTCATCCACAAGAACGGGCCATATGTAATTGAATAAAGTTATATTTCTTACAAAAATTATGAATTTTCCTTCTTATTTAAAATCGGCAATGACTTAGTTGCCAACCTATTAATTAAATGTATCTACTTTGTTTTCGTGCTCTCAAAGTGACGAAGATTAGATTATATATACTCATTATAATGAAACAAATAAAATGTTTGCTTTGGCGGTAATATATTACTCAGAGGCATACTGGATTACTTCTAGACCGTTACAATATATGTTTTAGTAAATGTTCTACCTGTAAGCACTTTGCTCCCATCCATTTTTGTATACGTAATAGTCTATGCCGATTGGAAGGTTCGAGTTCATAAGGCAAATATTCTCTTGACAGTACTATGCCATCTGATTCCTGTGTATGAAAATAGTTGACTAATCTATTACACTTACATCTATTATCTTCATGGATATATACACTATTTTTACATTAATAATAATGGATACGTGGGTTAATAATATCTTATGGAAAAAACTCATAAAGAACGTAATTGTCAAAAATTTATTATAAAATGAAAGATGGAGTTTAGAATCTTACGTTGTAATTTACCTTAATAATATCATCAAAGTTATCCAATCCTTGTTGAGTGCAAATTCCAGAGATCAGTAACGGTCGTTTTACTTTCTTTCCTATGTAGTTCTTAATTTTTCTCAGCGTGTCTTTATGTCTCGAGTAATTTATTAATATCATGTCTACCTAAAGTCATTGAGTATAAATTAATGGTTATTACATAAAATTTTCACGTAATTTTTAGTGAAAATCATCGTCATTATAATTATTTACCTGGTAATCAACTGCGAACTTTACAATATCTAAATCGTTTTTTGAAATGTAAGGTCTGGAACGTTTTTCTATTCTAGCACATACATTACATAGATTAGACAATTTTCCGCTTTTTATTACAACACATCTGATATTTTTTTCATCAATCGTTTGAGTGCACTGGAGAATGATTTCATCTGAATCTATTGATATTTCCGTCCCAACTTTTATATCAGTGCTCATATAATAATTATTTACGAAGATTCTATTTTCGTTACATCTATTATAATCTGTAATATTACTTGTTAGTACTATTTCGTTGCCTTCATTTAATATTATGTATTCTTTATCCTGCAATATTTACTTATTAAATAAATAATCATTGACATACAAAATGAGACTATAGATTTATAACAAGTATGTTAATTACTTGGATTAAAGGGTATTGTGGAAGTTCTCAATTGTTGCTAAAAATCATCTTTTTAAATCAAAAAGCAAGAAGGTTGTGTTTTATATCATAAATCAGTTAAAGGGAGGAAAATTAATTAATTTTACCCACTCGAAGTTTACAGTTGTTATCAACATAATTTAAGGTTTTGTAGTCTTTACGCTTACATACATATTCATGCTTCGAAGCTTAGAGAAAAGAAACATTATAAATAGAATTCCAATGACAATTCAATACAAGTAACCAGGGTGTTGAACGAGATGAAAAAAGCTAATTATATTATTGGTGGTATTTCCATGAAGGTTACCATCTTCTTGCTTGATTCCGTGACCAAAAGCTTCGTCGCGTCCCAGATATTAATGTCTATGGTCGACGGTTATCACTTACTATCAGGTATCTCATCTATTCGTTTGTCGGCTTACTTTACATAAAAAAATCTGTCTGTCATATAGACGAATTAAATTACGGATTAGCAGGTAGTAAACGTGCTATCCTACGAATATTTGATTCTTGAAACTACTAACTGACTCAAGCATCCCCGTTTTCACTATACATGTCTTCAATTCAACACAAGTCGCTATTGGCCAGTCAGTGACGAAATGCTTTTTGCTACACGCTAGTGCTGCTTTGTCTACTTTTCCCAAGAGACGAAGTTTGTCTCCCATAGTGCTGAAGGACATTTTGAACTTTGCCACGTTCATTCCCGCTTCTAGCATCTTTTGAACATCTACTGGTGTTATTTTAGGATCAGCTACGGTAAGTTATAACATCATATTAATTATAGTGTCTTTAGTGTTAAAATATTACAAAAAATAGGGTAAGTAATTGTACAACTACAACATATTACGATTCTATTAGATATCAGGTTTATTTTAACTAAAATGCTTCTTTAAAAACCTACTTGGGTGCAGTAGGTGCTATATGTTACATTAACACATAATATTTAAATTTATTGTTGATTCTAGGAGGGGGTTGGCATGAAACAATCGCATTAACCGTTTAGTAGGGAATATGAACAGCAGGACAGATTGATTCGGACTTAATGTTGAATAGCTCTTTATCTTCAAAATATTCTTTAATTCCTAATGTATTAATAATTGATTATTACCCAAAGTGACAATAATTGGACACCGTCTTCGACGATACAGATCTCTTTCCATTACAAGGGGGTTGCTTATATCGACATCTGCAAATTCTATAACCTCGGGTTTTTGCTCCATCTTTATGTAATCTGTGGATTGTATTAAATTAACTTGTATTACAAAGATACTAATAAAGGTTATCTTGTTAAAGTTATTTAAAAAGATTCAAATTATAAACTTTAATACTAAAGTAATGTCAATTGTCGTAGAAATAATGTCATCTATCAGTTAAGTAGAACAATTATTCCTGTCAAGTCAAGCGATCAAAGAGTTTGGATAAAATAAAATTGCCTTAAATCGTTAAATGTATATGCTTTATATATTTATATTTTATTTATACTCTGTAATACACAACAATAGTTACTAATATTCTGGTAATAACTATATTTTAAATTATAGAAAGGAAAATATTATATCGTGAAAACATATAATATTTAGTAATCGAACTTTAGAACTGTCCCGGCAAAATTATATAGTAGGTTACTTACTCTATTCTGTCTATTAGAAAACATTTAACCATTCAGGTATCTTTGAATAATGTGTCTGTTCTGTGGTTTATGTTTCCATTTTTGATGACACAAAATTAAAAATGACCATATCACTTGTGACACTGTGTATTTTCAAGTGTATGACTTTCTATCCATTTATTTATTCCCATTGGCGTTCGTTTCGCTTCAATAAATAGTTATAGGTACTCCTTACCACGTTACTAGTTACACGGACATTCTTCACTTATTTTTTATTAGGAATCTGGCCTTATTTTCACGTCTACTATTTTTTAAATACTAAACTTCATGTTCACCTCGTCTTCTTGACATATAAAACCTTCCGACACTTACTGTGAGTCTTCAGTACGAGGTGAATAGGCTTTTACTAAGTTAATGCGACCTCCATCTTAGACGTCCTCACCACTTATCACGTGGGGTTGACCTCAAGCATTAACTTATACTGAAAATAAAAACCTTTTGTTGGTCATTAACCCCTCCACCAATACAGAAGAAGCGTGGTCGATGTAAGCCTCTTCAGTGATAGTATAAATATATTTGCAATGTTTTTAATAACTTCTCAAGTAAGAAACCTTGTTGATAACCCCTAACTGAAGTTGCGAAAGTTCTATAGCGGTTCGGTAACACAATGTAACTATGAAAGTTCTTATGTTCCATCCAATTAGCAAGTTAGTAGGAACTGTTGCTTTACGCCATCATATTTGTTACTATGTTTAGTCGTTATACAAAGTTACCGGCAACCCTTATGCAGTATATAAAAATATATACATATATAAATTTCTTGAGCGTTTCCGTGCTTCGGAGGGCACGTTAAGTCGTCGGTCCAGGTTGCTATGAAGCAATATCA
The DNA here is from genome assembly GCA_018248895.1 of Carystus phorcus. NCBI lineage: Eukaryota > Metazoa > Arthropoda > Insecta > Lepidoptera > Hesperiidae > Carystus > Carystus phorcus. The sequence goes on along the minus strand of DWJN01007273.1, from coordinate 2,029 downwards.
AGCCATGTTGGAGGCCTTCGGGCGGTTTAAAAACATCCGACACTTAGATTGGCCATTAACCCCTCCACCAATCTGCATTGGGGCAGCGTGGTGGAGTATGCTCTAGACCCCCTCAGTGCTGAGGAGAGACCCGTGCTCAGTAGTGGGCCATTAATGGGTCGAAGGCAGTAGCAAAGCATTAAGAAAAGATTATGAATATTCATCCCCTAAAGGAATATAAATGGTAATGAATGGAATGAAAAACAATAATATATCGACGAATATTCAAGTGTTTTATTAGTGTAGGAAACTATATGTAACTTACTGTAAATATGATTTGATTATGTAAATCTTCTCGCAGAAGGCGTCAAATGTATTCTAGTTTCTTCTTAGCGTTAAATGTTCTATCCTATTAGCCAATACCGGAAAGCTTACGTGTCGTTTGAAGTGCTTGCGTATTTATTACGGCGCCACCTTATTGTACTTGTAAATGGATCTCAGGTCAAATACGCGTTGAGCATGAACTACATAGTAGTGTAGTGCAGTAATACTTAACATAACTGGCTACACTATAAGTGGTTTAAAATGTAGTCGTGGTAATATTATAATCTGATCAGATCGTACTTATGGTTGGTTTGATTTTATATGTATTTTTAAATAATTATATTTCGAACATATTTCGTTTAATTATCACGGAGCAAAAAGCTGGTAAATATTGTTGAGAATATATTCCTTTTCACGAAGGACTTTCAATTGTTTTTTGAAGTGTAAATGGTAAGAAAATTATTGGGTGCAATCACAATACAATTAAATTATTTGAGCTGGTCTGATGGTAAGGAAAAAGGAATTACCATCGCCTATCGATATCAGTATCACCAAACCAGTATCACGCGCTTCGACCAAATAATTAGCAAAGAAAGAAATAACTAGCTTTTCTTACGCGAACTTTTACCATCTATCGGCTTCTCTCCTCTCTCACAACATTGGTCTATCGACATAGGATTAGGGTATACATATACATATATTCGGAGCCGCACAAGACCGTAAGAAATAAACCAGTATTGTAATACTTGGACAATGAATTTCTGTATACTATACACTATACACTTGGACAATAAATTTCTGTATCTATGTATATTCATCTTTGAAGCCTTTTGTTCTAACAACGCAAGCAATGCGTAATAGTTGTCACTTATTCACGGCATCGCTGTCCTAGAATTTGATGGAGAATATTTCAGAGACCTTTATAGCCATCGAATACGTTAGTTTAAATGTCTGACAGCGAATTCTATGTTACATGTCACACTGGCTTCATGCCAATATCTGCAAACTACGATTTTACTCTGGGTGAATTGGAAACGCAATAACTTTGGCAAATCATCCGACTGACTAAGTAATTAGGACGGGTGGACGTAGCAAGAGAGGTTTCAATACTGTATTCTTCAGGTAAGTGCAGTGGAATGAAAGAGTCAGAAAACTATATATAATAATTCATCTCCCGTTGTTTCTGGCGCCAAAACTCTAAATATAGTTGACGGACTAAGTTGTGATTTTTATATTGGGTAGTATTTTGATAGAGGAGTGTTTATAATATACTTACTTAATAAGAAATTTGAAACGATTTATATTGACTTATAATTTAACAACAAATGTGGGCCGTAAAATATGGTCATCGCCGCTCATGGAAATGCAGAAGTGTCTTCAGGATTATACAGCGAAGTTTAACTCATTGATCAACACAGTTGATAATGAAGGATTAAGATGACGAATGAAAATTATAAAAAAAACATTAAAAGTTTCCGTAGAAATACCTTTCTATCAATACAACTCTGAAAAGAGAATATAAGATACGAAACTCCGATGACAACGGTTTTTCCTATTCCGAATTGTTCAATAATTCATGGGGTATTCCCCCAGGAATAGACAGTTTGATGTCGTTAAGATCACAGGCAAAACTTTCGGTCTGAAGGGAAAACCTGGACTCCGTGTTATAAAAATACTTTGAGTGAAAGTAAACTTCAGATAGTGTACTCAACTATTGTACTGGTGG
>DWJN01007272.1:0-10100 GCA_018248895.1 Carystus phorcus | reverse complement strand
TAGATCTCATTTTTGCAATAAAATTATTTTGAAATTTTTTTGATTTATGGCCCTTTTGTATTCAATGAGCGATGTATGCAACACGAAGACGTTATAAAATTGTAAATTTTAATTTCGCTCAGCGCTTCTATCGAAGAAACGTGTATAAGTAGCATTCATTTCGTTTCATCTCGCAATATTCGAGACACGTTATTTGTATAACTGTTACAAATTACACAAATTCCGTGACGAATGAAAACGCGGTAGATGTCATCTTTATAAAAATACACCAGTTATGTATTTAGAGTGTAGGATCGTCATGCGTCTTACTGCTGACGAGCGTACGGATGAACGACAGCCCGGCAATATTCTGAGTTTTAATTATTGAAATATACGAATAATGTTACAATAATATTAAATATACATTATATGTTTTCTGATTTTTTATGTGTAATTAGGAAAGAGTAGCAAATTCCCAAAGTTATATTTAAAAATAATTCTTGCAATACTAAGGTATGTATAAGCTGATATGTGACAAAATTTGCATTTTAATCATATCATATTTTTTCGTGTTTAGTACCTTCGAAACTTACTTTTATTTCATCATGAACTTATGGTAGAGACTTCCATATAGGCGCGCGGTGGATTACTTACTATAGTAATTAATACTTCCGTAACATTTAATCGTTTTTTAATATCACCTTTAAATATTCCAGTTCGATTCTGTTTGGCGGTATGGCAATCGATATCTCTTTAGTTTGTTTCGGATAAAACCCCTGCCGCTTTCTGCCCTCTCGTCCGAGGGCCACCAATCGCAATAATCTGAAGTAAATTCGCTGTAGCCTCCAAACATCACCGTACTGTTACAAACAAAAATAATTTAATTGCCTACCAATTGTACTGATATTAATTGAATGTGTTTGCGAACTTGATATTACAGTTGTAGGCAAATTAATGTCTGTAGTATGCAAGTATATTAATGCCCCGAACAAAGATAAACCGCTTCCCTTTGACGCTGATAGCATGATTTATAATTACCTTTTGCATTCAAGTTGTATATAAAATAAATGTGTGCCTTAGTCTCTTATTATAACTGGTATAAATAAAGACAACTGACTCGTTTATTATTATTACTTATAGTACAGTAAGTACTTATCAAAGCGTGATTTTAGTTATACTTTTAACTAGATTTGATACACTTTTGCATGTTACACAAAGTTTTGTATCGATTTTATTATTGTGCACAACACTTCTTTCAAACGGTGATCCCTTTCACACTCCTTTCAAAGTGTTTAAAAACCATACTAAAAGTTCAAGTTCAATTTCACGTTCAAAATCCAAATCAATTAGGTAGACAGCTAAAGAAATTAATAAAAGATTTTATTGGCATCAACTACGCTAATTAGTTCTATCTGTTAAAAACAGTACATATAGGTACGTACTGTTATTGTTATGTACATACTATAGTCTCAGTCTATAATAAAAACCTATCTAATGACATCTTTTAACATCCCTTATTTTAGCTTGAAATTTTTAAATCTTTACCTTTGTCTTAGTGATATATAAAGATCAATATAAAAAAGTTCTTATCTTATTTCGAGCTACTAAGAGATAAATAATGAAATATATCCTTTCTTAAATCGTCCTCATCGAGGTAGATACTTTAGATGTGATTTAAATATAAGTGCTTTCGCCACGGTTCCGCAAAACATTTTTTCTAATATACATATAGACTATGAGTCACCTTTCGTGTTCTATTGTAGGAGCAGGTAAATAGATCAGTCAAAAATAATTATGTTTCACAAGTTTTTATTTATATTTTTTGTATAATTTATAACTTTTTATCCACAGGAACTATTACTACTTTTCTTCAGCAGGTTCATCTGCTTTTAACGGCTAGTTGAATAAACACATTAAGCACGGGATTTGTCACTGAGGAAGTCTACAGCATACCTACTCCAGCACGCTTCTCCACTACGAATTGGTGGAAGGGATAGTGGCCACCCCAAATGTCGGAAGTTTTTAAGCCGCCCAAAGGCCTCCGACATTGCTTGACGACTACAACAGTACGATGACAACCGGACGACAAAAAGCATGGAAACACTCAAGAAATGTTTGCCACGAGTGGCCACCCATCCAGGTATCGACCGCGCCTGCAGTTACTTAACTCCGTCGTATAGGATCGACGCGAGCCGCCGGGCTATGACATATAAAAAACAATTAATGACATTACTTAAAAATTATAAAAGCCATACAATCTTTCGCCCACTAAGGCAGCAACTTCCAAAGATCCTGGCACTATGATTTCGTAGTTATTTGGCAGATCACTACGAGCCATTTACGTCCCGAAACAAAAAAAAAAATGATGCATTTTAAAGTATTCATATATTCAATTTCAGTTAAGCTATTCCCGACCTATACGACTATACGACCTATACCGATTAAGGGCGTTTATTTCAATTTATCCTTTATTCATCTTAAAGTTGGAAATTTAGCTGTAGATCGTAGCGAGAGCAAAAGTTAGACGCACTATATGGTACATTGATTTTCTGATGTTTTCCTTCGATGTTTAACAATAGACCTTTGGGAGTGTGAGAGAAATAAACGTGAGGCTTTCAGGTAAATTTGTTCTGTGACAGTCTGTTACGTGTATATACTAGTTTAAATGCGTTTAGCACAGATATGTAGTAAACATATCCCGCGTACTATGTTCCGTAACTAAATATCTTACATCTAACCTTTCCTGCTTTCAACCTATTATTGCAGGCTTAGAGCTTACCCCACCACGCTGTTCCAATGCGGATTGATAGAGGGTGTGGTGCCCAACCCAAGTGTCGGAAGTTTTTGTGCTGCCCGAATCTACGATAACAACCGGGACAGATGGCTTAATGTGCCCTCTAAAACAGGGATACAAATACAACGGTTCACGAAAATGTGTGTCAATGTGTTCCTTGATAGTCTCTTCGCCCAAGCTCCACCGATACCAGGTGTTTTCCGATTATCGGACTTGTAGGTATATTAGGTTCATTCTTTTAAGCTTTCTTTACATTTCAACTTACCAAAACTATTCTTATTCCTAACCCTGCGATGAATTACGTCAGAAGGAAGGAAGAGAGAAGGAAAGACAGAAAAACATTTACTTCGATGTTATTCACACAATACTGCAACAAAGGTTTTAAACAAACTAATCTCATAATTTGGTTGCGGTGGTCGACCGGTAGTAGGTTATTCATAAGACTCTCATACCAACTAAAATTTAAGAAAAAATAACCGAATTGCTGCTAATATCCAATTTAATTTTGTTACACAAATAACAATTTTAAAATTTATTACGCAAACGTAAACATATTCGTTCGGCTTTAAACGAAAGTAGGCAGGGCAAGCCGCCGTGCACACTGGCTGCCGCTCTAGAGATTATATTTTTGTTTAGAAAAAATTATGTCTAAATAGTGGAACAATTTCTTGTAATACTTTGACAGTAATAAAATTTAACAAAATAAAATAGTGATAAATCGTTTGAAGTTCAAATTATCACTACTTATTTATGATAAGTAAAGGCCTTTAATTTTTAAGATGTTTTTCATAGTAGGTACTCAGATACTGATTGTTATTCCCATTGATATACAATAGGAGTCTAACACGAACAAGTTACGCAATTTTATACTCTACCACCGTTTCTGAAAGGTGCTTTAACATTGAGGAAAAGAAATGGCAAAAGAAATCAGTAAATCTCTTAAAGAAAAGGTACCGGTTACGTTACATTTTTAATCTACGCAGAGCTGGATTCGGCACTACTACCAAGGTAATATTACCTTTAGTTATATATTAGATACTTAGAAGCTCTGCTTTTATGTGGCTAAAACTACAGTTTTACTACAAAATTTCCTTAATAAACTGTTACACATTGTTTTAATATGGCATGGTAGTAATATACTTGAGATGTAAAAATTAAAACGAAACCCAATATAGACCGGGACTTATATCTATTTATGCCTGCGTGATATTATCTACAATCTTTAGTGAGGTGATTAAACTTTCGTGACGTTATCCCTAAGGAGTCGAGGTAGCAGATTATCCTTACAAAATAGGTATTATACATGGCTCATATCAGTGTATACTGTATAGCTATATGCTCGATTAATCACAAACGCTTAACTGACTTAGGGTTGCCAATTTATAAGAAAGTACGTAAAATATATGCCGACACGTAAGCCATAATCGTTACCATACCATACCGAAGTTGGATTCTTAGAGAGATGGAAATTTGAATGATAAGTTTAAATTTATGTTCTCGTTCTGGGTCTATCTTTCTATGTTTTCTATGGCAACCATGACAGGGAAACCTTGTACGAGACTATGAACTTGTAAGGCTGTTAACTTACATTTACTTATGGAAATACTAATAAAAGATAACCATAGAGCAAGCATATACGGTAGGACCCTAATTATTTCTCGTATGGTAAGGTATTAGTTTTGGGATGGCTATGATGATTATGATGGATGTATAAGTATTACAACACGTTTTATGGGTTGTACCCGTGCCAAAATACGTTGACCTTCCTCTAACACGACTTCTGAATCTTAACCCAAATCTTTTGTAGTACAATAGACTAACTACATTGTAAACGCCAAACATCGGCGCTTCGGGTTTAGCGACCTTCGTAACAAGACGCTTCAGATCAATCTTTCATTTAATTCATTTCTAGTTGAATAAATTTCGGTCTCGTTACATTTAGATACCTGAAGATTATAACATATATTTTCTATAACATTGGACACACGGATGGGTTCCGCTGAAGCGAAAAAGTTGATATCTAAAAGGGATATTGGTCGGGTTATTGTGTACGCAAATTTTAGTGGTCCATATAACCGACTAAAAGATCCTTGGTGTATTCAAACGTATAAACGCTATACTACAACAGCAACTAGATGGACCTGAGGAAATTTTTACGGTTAGTTTTTTACACAGACGAGATCTTGATATCCGAATCAATCGTGTGGAGGACATTATCGCGTCACAGCCATTAGAAATTGACAACGTTGCTGAATACGCAACCATACAGTTATATATTTACAGACGAAATTACATCACGACCGTTATAATCAGGTTTAGTCTTTTTAATATCGAGGAAAGTCTTTTAGAATATTTTTTCACACAGTTTCTAGGGTGAAGTACTCAATGTTATTTTGTTGGACTATACATATATGTACGTATATGTATATTATGCATATATGTTTTTCGCAAAGATCATAACCCTACGATTACCTTCAATTAGGCGCGTATGCGAAGTACTGTACAATTTACTGTAAATGGGTATCATTAATCATCATTTGCAATGCAACAACCGATGTGAAATACCCTTAAGGTGTCGCCTCGCTCTCGGCACGACAGAACGTGAGACATTCAACATAAAGTCCACATGTGCTAGTCTAGAAAAAAGCACGTGTACACTCAAACTTGGCGTTAAGTTTTACTATACTGAAATTATTCTGCATCCTGTTCCATCCTTTTCACATTGTAATAGCGTTTAATTTCGATTGTTTAATAAAACCAGGGTCCTCAGTTCCTTGCCTATAAAAGATTATTTGCGAAACTAAAATTGAAAAATTAGAAATATTGATTTTACATTGTATATGTAGAGATATAATGACGTTTTTACCGTGACGGTTTGTTGTTTCGCAACCAGTTTCGCAAGCGCTCCAACTGACGAACACACCTTCGCGTCACATCATAAATATAAACGCGAGACTTTCACCGTGCTACTGAACTGTACACAGAATTATTGATTTAGATACATTTTTGTTTTACTTCGATTAAACATACACATTTTTGCCATTGATATGCCTCGAGTTTAATTTTCATACAATTATAATTTAGTATTATATAAATAAAATGCGAAGGGTTTCACGTTAATAAATCAAGCGCACTGTCAGTACAGCATCTTAGCACGATTTATAGCTCGGTGGGTTTTGAATATAATAAATGATGAACTGAGTCAAACAACTTGGACGTATAGGTAACCGATATTTATTGAGACCAAAATATTTACAGCGCTCCCCTGTTCCTTTCATATTTAGATCGAATTAAATAGGTCCCGTTATTCTAGTTGAGAACAGGCACCTAAGCTATGGCGCAGCCGATGACGGCATATCTTCCAACATTTTGGTTGACCTAGTACGTATCCGCACTTTAACAGCGTAAGGTCGTATCTATAGACTTCGTTCGAATTACGTGTTTCTTCATCCGTTCAGCCTTTCTTGTGTGATTGAGCAACAAACATCCACAATGAAATATAGCTTAAGTTATTCGGGAGTAATGTAGCTATGTACTGGTGAAAGAATTTTCAAAATCAGTTCAGTAGTTCCAAAGATTAGATTATTTAGATTATTAGATTATTCCTACAAACTAACTCACTCACTTTACCTCCTTATAGTGTAGGACAGTGAATGCACTTAAATCCAAATGCACGCCTATTTATTATTACCGTTTAATTGACTGCTGTGCAAATTTCGACTTCCCCCTTGCAGATTGAGATTAGAGTATGTAGGTGTTAACGTTTCAGTATATGTATTTTCATTTATATTTTTGTTGCTTCTCTACTAAAACATACCTATTCCCTAAACTCTAAGTAGATGTTGGTTCATTACAAACGTAACACTAATCGTTTTTACGTTGGCAATTAATATATAATAACTATCTGTCAGAATTAGCTAATGAAATTGATTAAAATTTCTTAAAATTTCTTGTAATTTCTGAAATATTTTCAATGACTATTTTGTTTTGCTATAGATTTAAAATGACGCCTCAAGACTTGTCGTTGAACTCAAAAACTACGAATTACTTGATTCGATAATCCATATTCGATCTGAGTATCCCGGAGTCATGGATATGTGGTCTGCTAATAATCCTAAAATACTGTACTTAAGTACTTAAGTAATTATCTTCAAAGTTATAACAAATAGCTCGCCTGCCGTGCGTCGAAATGAACAATGGCCTTTGTCCTTACATTTTGGTAGGTTTTAGAGATAGGACAGCTATGAATAACTGACTTCTAAACACTATATAAACATAGAATGAGTATTAAAGAAAATCCTTTGTTATCGCTGCTATTTTACTGAATCGTGGCGGACGATAAGATTGGTCTCGATATCGCTTTTTGCGTTTTATTTTTTTATACCTATTTGTATGTAGCCATAAACTTATCTGTCCCCTTCGTGTTTAATTATATATATAGTATTTTTCTCCAAGAATAAGAACTTTTCTATTTATATATCCCAACAAAATTTCAGCATATTTTACCGAACTTGATTCAATTCGATGTTGGAAATATGTATGTATACTGCTATTGAATATATTTCTATTTAAATCCAAACTAGTGAACGTTTACTAAACATAAACACAAAATGATTATTACACATATAAAATGCCATCATAATAAATACTATTATTCTATGGGCATAATCTTCTAGATCTGCTGTATCCGATCTGAAAGGGTCTCCTGAAAGGTTCCGAAACATAGTCATCCGAGATCCATATGAGATGATAATAATTATAAATGCTACATGCTATATGTATACAAATTGTTGAACGTTTTTTACCTAATATTGTTTATGGAGGAATTATTGAATATGAATTATTAGGTGATGAATGAGGCACTCCGATTGTTAATGAGGTACGTTATTCGTCTTATTTTATGAGTCTGTAGGTATTGTATGTAAGGACTACATATTTATACCGATATCAAACATTTGTTAGTTATTAATAAATGACATCTTTAGTACCTGTTTGCCGGCTTGCCTAGGTGATATCTTCCCCCGTTAGCGTTTATCGAATTTAAACCTAAAATCAATTATTTTATCACGGCATTGTAGTTAGTCAACTAGTTACATGGATAATTAAAGGGTACGCATGATTGTTATGTCCAAATGTATCTCCACAGATCTGGAACAATCTTGTAATTGCAGAGATTATCAAATTTCTGTGTTGTAAGATGAAATGATAAGAGTGATTTATGATTGCACAAGATGTAGACCGACCTGACCTACATGCGGGACAGTTTGTGGCTCGTATCGTTACAAGCCGTGTTATACTCGTATTATTTCATAGTTTTCAGTCTTCAGTTTTCTAACGCCTAGTCGGTTGTGAAAAACTTATAGTTGTTTATTTTTTAAACGTCTCTGTGATTCGATCTTGACCACGGAAACTTAAATCTTTACTATGACACGATGAGTTTCCGTATTTTAAGATGTAAAAATATTCTACATATTCAATGTCAATGATCTTATAAACATTATCGTTAAATCCGTATTACACATAGTTAAATCAATAATTAAAGGATTATGCGTATAAAGAAAAGATTTAAGTAACATTCTCAGTGTTTCCAACACTTCGGTATTAGATGTTACCATGAAAGTGGGAACTATTTAAATTGAGATAGTTTCGGAATTGTTTTAGCAGTTACGGAAGCCACAGGGTTCCGACTATCGTTCCTTTATAGGAGTAAATAATGAAACATACAAATCAAACCGATTAGTTCTGACACTCTCAAAGCAAGAAAATGCATGAAAATGTATTAAAACGATTCAATCGTTAGGCTCCTAATGGGCTTCACACGTCTTGGACCCAATCCAACAAACAACATCCTGCTGAACAATAGCCAAAGCTCTCTCTGCCGCATAAGGGCTGGCAGCAGCTCGATTTCGACAGTAAATATCTTGGTTATAGAAGTTTTTTACCAGTTAAGGTCCACCGTGAAATATTTTTACGTGATCGCAGTATCGTAGAAACAGATATAGCCAGTCATATGTTTTCATTGGACAATTATGAACACCTTTGGTGTTAATGACATGTCCAACGGTGGCCACGTTCAATCATGCCAGGGGTACTAGGGGACTCGTTCGGCGACTATATATATGTGAAAAGTACGGCAGCATACTTGAGCCCACTGCAATAACGGTACTGTAACAACGTATAACTTTTATCGAAATTTTAATATCTAACGTTGTTTGTCAATCATTTTCTCGAAGTCGCGCTAAGAACGGACTTTAAGATGATCCGGCTACGAAACTGGGTTGTGCATATAAAATAAGTCGGTCGTATGCATCCACAGAAATGACACGAAACGTGCCGCGTGGATTTGTCATTTATTCATACGCTTGTATATCATCTAGGTATCTATCTGTTTAACGCGTATATATTTTGATAACAGTTTAAGATTATATCGATATAGATGACGTTGTGACAAATTTTGAGTTTAATACTATTGTTTTTATGTACTAGTTATACGCTTTAGTAAAAAAATATATCTTTTCATTTGAAACAATATCAAGTTTATCTGAATTTGTAAATTTAGGAAACAATAACATTTTTGTTATTCTTTAAATGATCACGATATTTATTTAAGAAATCGAAAGACTTTACTGTAATCGAAGAATAAATGAAACCTTCAAACAAAGTTCACAAACGCACAAAAAAACATTGAAAATAAGATTTAAAGTGATACATCTGTAAACGTTTTTTTAGCGAAACGAGGACAAGTTATGTAATATTACAAAGGGGGACTACGAATTTTATGAAGCAGTATGTACGCGGAACTATAGCACTATTTCAAAAATTATTCATCGCTAAAAGGTATTATTATTCGGGATAGATATAGATAAATTGAGTCAGAATCTTTGTCAACTAAGTCAGTTAAAGCCGCGCATCTTGAGATTTTCCACGGCGTGCGCTGCTTGAAAACTTATAAGTCCGTGACAGCATCGTATATTCGGAGAACCGTTTTCAGTTACTATTTTATTTTTAAAGCTTGTAATAAAAATGAATGACTTAAATAATTGATGTGGTTTTTTTAAGGTATTCAGATTTCAAATCGTCATTACCTTTACAGGGGAGCATCGCTGCCACGCTGGATATGTTTTCCATGTTGTAACTGACTAAACCTAGCGTAGATATATAATATATCTATACTAATATATAAAGCTGGAGAGTTTGTTTGTTTGTTTCTTTGTTTGATTGTTTGAACGGGCTAATCGCAGGAACTGGATCAATTTGAAAAATTCTTTTAGTGTAAGATAGTCCATTTATAGAGGAAGGCTATAGGCTATAGAACATCACGCTAAGA
>DWJN01007271.1:0-10101 GCA_018248895.1 Carystus phorcus | reverse complement strand
CGGTCCAGTAGTTCCTGAGATTAGCCCGTTCAAACCATCAAACAAACAAACAAACTCTTCAGCTTTATATATTAGTATAAGATAAGACGTACGTTGCAACAATGCATATACGCGAGCAAGATTGTGTGTTGTACGAACGTTACTTGCATCTTAATCCAACGCTCAAGCTTCAAATTATCTTGCCCATCTCCGGCATATACCGCAGACGTACTTCGCGAGAAGTATAGAAAGGATTTGTGAAAATGAACTTAAAAGTCGTTCCACCGCTCGTCTCTAACGTACTCTAGTTTTGAAGTGTTCTTTAGTTTTCCTCCGTGCGGTTTCTACGTTTTAAACTCTGGTAACTGTAAATGGTTCCAGTTCGGATTAGAATACTTTGATATTGGTCGTTATTGTTTGTTGATGTGGGAACTTATACCACGGGTAAATGTATGTATACTATTTATTATAGGGATCTTATTTAATTTGTATGCGTTACGGAGTTGTCCATTTGCATCGTTCCCTAAATAGCCATTTGTGCAGCAATAGTAATATTACCTCCTCAGTGTTGAGGGGAGACCCGTGCTCAGTAGTGGGCCGTTAATGGGTTGAAGGCAGGCAGTAATATGTTAAATTATATAAAAATAAGTCTAACGCAATTGGCGTTTGAGTTCTGAATGTAATTACAAAATTAACGGACTTTCATATAAATCCTCGTCTTCTGATATGACTATAGGGGCGTGGTTAACCTTTTGCACCTATTATTTAAATAATTGTAATTAAAATGTTTAGTGTTCATGTTCAAGTTAAAGTGTAATCTAAATCAATTTACATCGAAAATAGTACTTAATAAGCTTATATTTTATATTCTACAAGTTGACCCACCAGGCGTTTTTCTGCAACAATATAAACTAATCGACCCGGCCACGCGTTGCTGTGACTAAGGTTTACGTACTCAATTTTGCCAATTAATTACCCTACACCACCATCTATTAGACCCTTATGGAACTAATTCTCTGTAAGATATTAAACAAGTAATTTGCAATAAAATAATATTGCGACTATAAATTGAGATGTAAGCTATCCTATCTTCTAAGTTAGGTCAAACTGAACACGGTGTACTAAATTTGATTAAAATCGGTTAAGTAGTAACTCCTAAGTCCATAGCGGTCAAACACTGTGACACGTACTTTATATATATTAAGATTAAACTAGAATTTTATTGAAAAGATTACAGCACATTATAAAACAGAAGAAAATTTAAATCAAGAAATTCCATTTGTAATTCGTTAGTATATATTGTTTTTGAGCTAATCTTAATTTTGAGCGCAAGCCACATCATTCCAACTAAACTGCATTATTCCCAAAAGAATACTATACTTTACAAATTTTATATATCACCAACTAAACGCTACGAATACTTCAAAAAGACCTAATTAGTTTTTCAAATAGCAGTCATCCGTTGAATTAACGGCAAGAACGAAAACATATGATGTAACTTTACAATACGACATAATAATTGTAGAGTGTGATGTCACCGTGTCCAAAATAGACACGAGCCAAGGTTTCAGAACGGACTTTTAACATTTTTAGGAATTGTTGGTTAAGTAAGTACTTTATTACTTGTCCAAACTTTTCATCAAAATATACGTAATGATAATGATATATGTGATGTTTGGATTAAGTTGGTTATTCGCAAAGAAAATCCTAAATTTGGAACATTTCCACAGGCAACTGACAATGTTCGTGTGACTGTAAACCATTTCTACGAATATAGATGTGATTTAAATGTAAATAAACTTGAGAATTTAAAGGCATCTGAATAATTTCCACCTAGTATATACGCAGCTCATACAGAATAGGTTAACATGTAATTGATTATGCAAGTACATTTATGTAAATGTGGTAAATTATTACGATCATAATTTACTATTGCTCTGTGACTTTTCATTGCAGCTCTCAAGCTTAATTATGCGTTATTAGCAAGCTGGTTCGTGTTGAAATTAAATTCAAAGAAACAAAACAGTTGGGTCTCAAATTTTATTCGTCGTTCTACCGAGGATGTTTGGAGACACCCTGACTGGACCTTTAGTCGTACCTGTGGACGCGGTTCTTCTACCTTCAGTTCGAGATGGGTCTTCGACCTCTGCCACGCTCGCCCTGCCAACTGCGGCCAGTATCGTAGTTCACACCCCGTTCCCTCTCGATCGTCTAGAAATAAAGACATGCTAAGTAACAGTTCGAACATAACTATCTGTTTCAAACGCAGTCTCGCTCTGCGAAACCGTGGTCAAAGATCTGCGGCCTTCTACGATTTCCCCTCTACGTGGGATTGATTTCGGGAGAATTAGCGCCATCTGTTGGAGGGGCTCCACTGTTGAGCGGAATCCTAGCGTCGTCATAAAAGGGAGTTGTGTGACACAGGCAGTCGCTTCGAGATACTCGAAATTAATGTTGTGGGACGTACCAAATCATTTAAATACCAGAGATACCAATGATGTCTTTCTTTTCTAATGGCGTCATTTGAAATCATTAATTTGCCGTTATACACATCACTGTGTTTGGACGCGCTATTGTTAGACATACATTATTGTTAGAATATTAAAACAATATTTCTAATTTATGGACCTGATCGCTATTTGAAGGAACTTAGGTTCGATACCCAGCGAGGCATAAAGTTGAATGATATGCTAAAATTTCTGCTCACCCTCTGGGTTTGTGTCTCTTTGTGTTGCTCATGGCACTCGCGATTTTGGGAATTTCAAAATGGGGTTGGGAGTGAGTGTTATTGATTAATTTATTCTCACCGTTTTTTCTCGGACGTATTCTGACCCCCTGGCGTATTCGCTGCCTGAGTCTTCTTCACCCCTGGGAGGTCCTCGTCCCGGACCTCGCCCTGGAGGTCTTCGTCTCGGAGGTGGGTCCGGCTTGGAGCCGATGCCCATGACACTGGGCACGGTGTCGAGGACTGTGCCCGTTAGTAGACCGATGTCGGCGCCCACCTTGCTGCCGACCTTGGACCCAACAGCACCGAACCCACTTATCCCTAGCTGCGCTGATACGGCTGCAGCGTACGCCAATACTGTTACTACCTGGAAATGATAAATGTCATCTTATTTTAATACAGTTTGGATATTGATCAATAGGTCTATTTTATTTAATCGATTGAAATATGTCTATGGAGTTAAGAATTTGGGCTAGGCAAAAAACTCATAAAATCTTTAAATCCCTCATCCGTATTCGTTTTGTTTTCTACTGGCTGCTTAAGATTTGGAAATTGCTATGATTTATTTATAGACAAGGCAACGTAATAACAGAAATATACATTCATTTAATTCTCTAGCCCAGAAGAATTTAAAGTATTCTAGTAATTGTTATTGGCGTTTCTAATTATCTATAGTTATCGTTTTAGTCTTTAGTTATTTGAAAATAATGTTCACTTAAAAATATCTGAAAAATGTATGACGTCAAAATGTTAGCCTACTTTGAAGTTTATGATAAACTACTTACTTGTTAAATTAAGTCTAAAACAATAATGTTTAAGTTAAGAATATAAATTATAAGAGTGAAATGTGAAAATATAAGTTTCGTTAATTCCACAGCCCGTTTAAATTTGCGGGCTTATATATTATTATTAATACATATTTTGGAAATCTCTTTTTATAGATACAGATTTTAAGATAACTTTTTCTATATATTTTTGCAAACAATAAACAATTCTCAGCCGTTTTGTACATCTGTTTATTAAGCAACTTTCATTTCTTTGTTATTATTTAGTTATTGACGAGCTTTAGTGTTATCAATAAAAAATATATTTCTACTGAACTGTTATGTATTAATTGTACGCACTTCCTTACGTAGTTATGTATCAATTTCGACCGCTGGCAGAACACTGAGCAGGCAATTCGATGCAATCGACTGATATCAGTTAACATTTTTCTGCTGTTTACTCACTAATATCACTAGCTAATTGTATGAACCAGTTAGTGTTGAAATGTTATGAAATACGCTACTTACCACAAGCTTCATGGTGAATCGCCACAGCCCGACTATAAAGTGTTGCGTCAAACACGAATCGCTCTTTTATAAAGTAGTTAATTACCGTCATCATAATTAAATGTCGTTTGATAAGCTGACCAAAGTCAATCGATACAATATTGGTGGAATTATTACTTGACTTACAACCGGAGTGATTGCGGGCAAATGTTAATACAATTTTGTTTTGAGTTGATGTCCTACAAAGGAATATATGTATACATGGGCTCAATGGCCACCACGTCCCAAAGCCGGTCTGTTACATACAAGAAAGTACATCAGTCACCTTAAATTATTGTCGGCTGTGTTAAACATATGTTAGACCCATAATGGGTTTCAACGCAACGAAGATATTGCAGAACTGCTGCTGATGCTGCTGCGGCAAAGCTTTTTTTTCCAGCAAGGCAGAACATATGCAGCTGGGAGAACGGAGTTAGGGATGTGATGTGTTGGTTTTTATATCGATACGAAAGCTATCTATACATTAGTTCTCAAAAAATATGACCATTAATCTTTTTTCAGAGAATTCTGAACAATGTTGCTAAGGACATCGATGCTCTATCTCCTACGGCTCCTACCATTTCACAGTCCATAAAGAACAAATAAACAAACAAACTTACAAACAAAGAAACATGAATTTTTATAAATACAGGTAAAACAATTTAGAGGCTTATACTTAACTACAAAGAACAAAGTCATTAATGCGAAACATGAGCTTTTTTAATTGAGCAAAAGCGGATCAATTTGGAGGTAATGATTGGTAGGGTTGCTCTCATTTCTTCATAATTCTTCTTAGACATGGTGTTTTTTCCTTGTAATTGTGGTGAGAGTTGAAAATTCTAATTCACGTATCTATTATTTATACATGGTGGAAAATGTCAAAACAGTGTTTCTGTACTTATGTACATAAAACAAAAAATCATTTGGCATCTTGACATACCAAATAATAACCACGGCACACACTAAGCGGAATACTGGTCAAAGCATACTCCACCACGCTGCTCCAGTGCCTGTCGATAGAGGGGTTAGTGGCAAATTCAATAAAATATGCTTTTGATCCTTTTAGTTTTATCTATTGGTATAAATTAGTCAGCATCAAATACACTTTTCGATTGGAAGTTAACGATTCTATAACCTGATAATATCATTTATTGCTATTAGCATATATGCAAACTTGTTTTGGATATAAGTGTTACATTTATTCAAGAATAGTTATATTGCTGTCGCAACTTCTTTTAATGTTTAGATAATAATAGTTGAATTCTAGAAAGTAGTCAAAGGTATATTTGTATGATTTTGAATATTGTAATTTATTAAAAATATCGTTATAAGTATCATAAAACAAAGCCGCAAATTATAAGAATTATAAAAATACCTATGTTTATTTGACATGCCCGAAAACTTGCTTTTGCCTTGCCTTTCTGAAATACGTTACTCAGATAATTTGTACAGAGCGATATATGATTGATGAGTGAGACAAAGAGAGGAGAGGGGGGGGGGGGTGATACTTAAGTAATATGGATCATCTCAGGATTTTACAAGACAAATTTTCTAGTTCCAGTTAGTATCCAAAAATCTTTACTTTTCTTGTCCTCTGTACCTTCTTGACATATCACAAGAAAAAGTTCGCTGAGGTTCAAGGTTTAGGTCCTATTTACGAGTTTTTGTACTCGGCTAAAGGGGTATACATTTTTAAGGTAGGTAATAGCTTTTAATACGTTTGCCGAACTGGCACTAACAGAGCCTAAGTCAATGGCCAAGATAACGCAAACCTCAACTTAATTATGTGTAAAGTAAAGCAGTGAAAAGTATTGCTGCAGAAAGTACATCTCATTCAACATATCTCAACATATCTCATTCAACGTCGTTGAACCCTCATGATTGAGAGAGGATTGTGTTTTAATGACTTTAACGAAAACGATATCAATTTCCTACGATGAATATAATGGAATTTACTCTTATAATACTAAAACCACGCTATTCTAAACGGAACCCAGTTCTTACTAAACTACGAAAATGTGCACTAAGACAAACCGCCTTTATAATGATCGAAGGAAACCGTAGCGTACTTTGTTGATCTTGTGTCCACGTTTTTTGATAAGTGTTCCAAAACTATCTCAAATTTTGATATTTTCTCAAATTATCATTAGAAACATCTCAGCCTCGTCCAAAGTTATTTGCGGTAGACAGCATCGCCAGTGGACTAAACTCAAGCAATGGAAAGGTATAATAATTGTAATTGTTTTATTATTAATTATTGAAGACCAACAATTCTAATGCCACGATATTTATTTACGTTACAAGGTAATCGAATGTACTGATAACATTTTGACATTTGTGCTTCACAAAATGGCAAAGTATAAACTTAAGTAAGATTACGTAAACAGAAAACTACGTCCAGATTTCCTTACGCTAATATTTTAGTAATAAAACAGTTAGATGCATTGACACATTTATTTTTTAAAGTCAAGATTATTCTTGACACTGACGTCATCGTCACGTTCACACATATCCGACTTGTTGGTGTTGACTGCCGGCGGTCATGCTGCCGTGTCCGTGTTCGCTGAACGCACCGAACGATCCGCCCGACGAACTGCCGAAGTTGCTGCCGCCCTTGTTGTGCTTCGACGAGCTCTCGCTCTCGATCACCTGTTAATGTAAATAAAATGTTATATTGAGGAAGTACAGAGCATAATAATGACCAATTGCTTACAAATAATACGACTAATGTTGATCATCCGTAACTTACTTATGGAAGTCTACTGTAAGGTTACATAACTAGGATCGAGAGATCGGAGGGTTCAAATGAAATACCTCATTCCTCATATTTTAAATGTTTGTAACAGCATGATTAGATGATCAGTTCAGATGAAGATTTAACGAACATGTATAACCTGAACCTATAGTAATATCATAGTTATTTTCTTGGGAAAGCTGTTAAAAAAAACGGCTAAGAATTTGTGGTTAACGAACCTGTTTTGTCTTCTGATGATTCTCTTTTTGGTCAAAGTAAGTGTTTCCACCTTGGGTTTGATAGTGGCTACCATGAGCTCCGCTGGCGCCATGGGCGTAATCCTTGTGTACAAAATCGCTACCGGCTTTATATGTTGGAAGGGCTGGAGGTGAACCACATGAGGGAACGACCGGCAAAGATGTCACGACAACTGCGCAGGTGATTGTTAAAAGAATCTGTAAAGAAGATAAAGTTATCTAGCTTGGATGATTGATTTTCCCCGATCTTTTGGCTGTTTTATGACCCCTTTTCTATATGTCACCTACCACTAGAATTAAAAAGCCCTTTAGCAGTTGTCCTTGATGATAATTTGACCAAATCTTAAGATATTTACAATGTGATATTTTGAGTAACATTGAAGGCAATGTCTTGATTTGATAATGGACTTCGAAACTTTGTGCCAATAAGTTCAAAAGGAGTCCTATCTGAACTAGGCAGATACATCAGTGAGCACTCCTTGGGGCATAGGAATCTATTTTTCGTATTGCCAAAGACTTCACTGTTGATGATAACGCGTTGCCGTTTCTAAAAGCTTAGTATTATTAAACCAAATAAGACAAAAAATAAATTACCAGGAGCTTCATGGTCGTCATATTGTCGTGACAAACAATCAATTGATATGTTGCTAACAATTCTGTGCCCTTTTATATTCACAACTATCATGAATCGTTATAAACGAGTTAATATCTTATCACTATGCTATAGTCTCATTACGAGTAACGGAAAACCTCAACAGGCATTTTATTTTAACAAATAATAATTAAAGAATTTTGAAGACTACAATAATCGGTAGCTTGCGTTTATCACTAATGATATTTTGATCTGTTATTAATGATCTCTCGTCTAATCTCATTAAATACCTGTTGATATATCATTTTGTTACAAATTTTCATTAGGCATGTTGTTTCTAACGTTTTTAACTACGACGATCAAACAATCTTCTATTAAAAGCCATGATTTTTGTTTGTAACTACACGTATAAGTGAGCACGCCATCTTCCAACTTAGTTTTTTCTCTTTAGTCACTGAAAGATGTGTTCGCCCTATGTTTCACGGTGGTGTGCGCCAAGGTGATGCCCTTGGTCCACTTTATATTATTTAGACCTGTACGTATAAAGGGTCTTTAAATATTAACTAATAATATTAGATTATTTGTATAGAGTCGAATAATATTTTATTCCAATATTAAATTAAACAAACAAAGAAGCCTTAGCAGGAGATGGTCCATTTTTGTCTTACTGTACATTACATCAAACAATAGGAAAACGGAGATTCCCATAAAAATATAATTACGCAATATTTTTACGCTATATTTTTTGTTTTAAAAAGAAATGAAAATATTAACGTGTTGTTTCTTCTTTCAATGTTTATTCACAATAGAACATGGCCACCCAACAATTGTTTATTAATTTAAGTCGGACGGAATCTTATGAAATTTTTGACGACGTTGGCTGTTAAGAGATTTTTACATTTCAGACTTGAGAATGTCATGACAATGAAATTGAGATTTAGTAATTTTGTATTTATTCGAAGTAGGATAGTCAAACTACGGCTTCGCATCACAGCGGTGCGTGGTCTTGAAAATAGTAGTCACAACAATCTCCTAAGGAAATTTTATTCTATTCAGAGTTACAGGTAGCAATCAGTTACTATTAACTATAGCTTTAAATCAAACTCATGTCCAGGCTTTATTGTATCTTAGATCACCATTTGCAGTTCACTGCCAAAAATCATACGTCAAAAAGCTGTGTTTACATCGTGCATTGCATATTTTTCAATACTTAATGTGAATGATAGATAACTTTCAATAAAAATATATTTGTTTTTGACGCAAAACAAACCCATAAATTGAACAATAAAACATACTTTTATTTATTACATAACTTTATCATTTGTAAATAAAGTAACCATTTGGTGGTTAGATACTTGTAAAAGTAAAAAAAAATATTTTGCGATTTATAGTGTTAATCCGACCACTATATTCCATATTCCATGTATATTATTCTATAAATATATTCCATGTATGGATCTATCAATTCATCTTTTACACTTTTTCACACATCGTTTTGTATCTGGAATTTTATTAATTCTAATCTTACATATGAATATCTCGCTGAAAGTTTGTTAACCACGCCTAAAACACTGAATAGATCCGGATGATTTTTTCACACAGACTCAATATAGTCCGGACAAATGGTATCGAAGTCACTTTACATTAATAGTAATTATAGTCAAACGTGATTTCCATTATATTGTTCTTACATCCAATATGTCTTCCTCCGAGGTATGTCGTCAACTGTTAATGATAATGAAATGTGTTTTGTGAAACCACATTTCCGCGAGCAAAAGCTACTTTTAAATAAGTAAAATTGTTTTGTTCAATTAAGATGTATCTCATATCCCTGGTATTATTATAATGAAATCTGTTCTATGATACCACAGTTTCGTGTGAAAATTTACTTTTAAATACCTAAAATTATTTTATTCAATTTGGATGTCATTATATTTGTTTTTGATATAAAAAGATGGAAAATCTGTAGAATTTTGTTCACAGCTTTTCATTTAATAAACTGTGTATCAATAAGAAATAAAAGATACAAAAAAAATTTCTTATATTTCGTTCTTCAAAACGCTCTTTAAAAACATTGACACCAGTATTGGTAAATCTTAAACTTACATAAATTGTTTACGTTAAACTGGTTTAAGAGTTGATGTTATATTATGTTTTTCAAAAATATACTAACTTTGTTCTTGTTCAACTACTTTCATTCTTCTTTAAATGAATGCTAAATATAAATAACTTTTCTTATTCAGTATTTCGGTAATGAGACAACAAGAAGTATCGATACAACATTTATTAAACAACGTCAAGAAATGTCTTGACGCTGACGTCACGGTCGTGGTCTTGATGCTGACGTCACAATATTGTATCACGTTCACACGTATCCCACTTGTTGGTGCTGACTGCCGGCGGTCATACTGCCGTGTCCGTGCGAGTTGAACGCACCGAACGATCCGCCCGACGAACTGCCGAAGTTGCTGCCGCCCTTGTTGTGCTTCGACGAGCTCTCGCTC
>DWJN01007270.1:0-10101 GCA_018248895.1 Carystus phorcus | reverse complement strand
CGCTTCTTCTACCAGGGCCACTCATCGTAGGGCTTTGCTGAAGCGATGGCGTAGTTGACTTTCGAAAAGTGTTTGTACAAAACCTACTTACGAATAAATGATTTGATTTGATTTAACAAGCTTATTTTCGCTAAACGTGTACGGCGTTATTACAAAACGTGGACTAGCAAAGTACCGGTTTAAACTTCTATTAGACCAAGTAAAATAAACCATGGCATAAAGTATAGTATGAAAGATAAACCTATACTTGATAATCGTGGTTTAAACCTTATTTTGTAATAAGGCAGCTAGTGTTAAAAATATGATTCACGATGTACAAATACTATGTATGTACACAGAAGAACGTATCCTGACTTTTCAATTGCCAGTTAGCCATCGCTTGTAATAGTTCTTCTTCCTATACAAAGGTTAATGTTCACAACATTAATAACAGAAATAAGGCGAAACCTACTGTACCTAATTTGGGAATCAATGATGGCTCATTCGTTGTAATGTAAACAAATCAGTGCCAGTTTCTTTAATTGATTTAGACCAAGTCACCTACTTCCTAAACAGTTACCTCATCAAATTATTATATTGTACTAGTAGACTCGGCCACGCGTTGCTGTGACTAAGGTTTACACACTCAATTTTGCCAATTAATTACTTTACACTGCCATCTGTTAGAATCTTATGGAACTAATTGTTTGTAAGACATCAAACTAATAATTTGCAATAAAATAATATTGCGACTATAAATTGAGATGTAAGCTGTCCTTTCAAGTTGGATCAAACTGTACACGGTGTGCAAAATTTGATTGAAATCGATTCAGTAGTTTAGGGAGTCCATTGCGGAGAAACACCGTGACACGCACGTACATATATTAAGATTTGAGGACGGGTTTACTATTTTGTTGAAAGTTTTTTATTCGATTTAAAGTAAGGCGATTTTACTGTTTTGTTCATAGTTTTGTATTGGCGGTTTTATTCGATTTAAAGTAACTAAGGTTATGTTTCTTTACAGCTGGTGTAAGAGATGCAGTGGCGCGGTACCCAGTTCTGGTGTTCGTCCATGGTGAGAGTTACGAGTGGAGCTCCGGGAACCCTTACGATGGAACGGTGCTGGCCTCTCACGCTGGATTAGTGGTCGTCACCATCAACTATCGATTGGGAATTCTGGGTAAGTTACTTATCTTAGATCATTGTCATATTCTCTCACATATTTTTAAGGATTTCTAAAATTAGCTCTTAGCTTGCTTCCTTCACCTTGCTCAATTGATTGTGATCTTCTGTTTAGATGCAAATATCCTTACTTCTATTATATACTAGTTGACCAAGCAGACGTTGTTCTGCAACATATAGGCGATTTAAATGATAACACTACACTAAATGTTAAGTGAAGCCTATCGCAATTATAAACTGCATTCAAATCGGATAAGCCGTTTCTGAGATTAACGTGCACAAACATATGGACATAAACACAAACAGACAAAACATGTGTCCGATCGATATAATTTTGATACCAAAACATTTATCAGAGAATTCTGAACAAATTTGCTTAAGACAACAATGCTCTATCTTCTACCATTTCAGAGTATATAAAGGGCATACAGACAAACATTAATTTTTATATGTAAAGATGATATGTTATTACCTTCTCGTTATTAACGAAAAATTTCCACAGTGTTTGAAAGCGAATTGTTGGGGTGGCTAATACAAATTTCTGAAATGTTTACTGCTTAAAGCTCGTAAACATGACAGTGAAAAAACTAATTGGCACCAATGGCCGTGTCTAATCGTTCATGAAAACGCGTTAGAAAATTTACTACTATCGTGTACCTTTCAATAGTGCTCTAGTTCACTCTTGGAAATACTAATATCGTTTGCGGTAGCGCTACACATGTAATTATTCACGTACGAATCTTAATTTACCTGATATTTGATCATCCAAGCTAAACTTATGTTATGAATATCAATACATTTTCATTTTCCTTTTAGTTTAATTTGATAAACGAAAATTTATATACAGGTATATTTCAAATACCAATTGGTCGCTCGAAACAAAAGTTACGTCCAAATTCTGATTCCACGATACATCTAAAAACCTGGGTATTTAGTGTAAAGTTAAGAACACGGTGGATATAAATTGCCTTGCTTCAATTCATTAATGGCCCACTGCTGAGCTCAGGTCTCTCTTCATCACTGTGGAAGTCTAGGGCATACTCCACCACGCTGCTTCAATGCGGTTTGGTGGAAAGGTTAGTTGCCAACCCCAGTGTCGGATGTTTTTAAACCGCCCGAAGGCCTCTGACATGGCTTACCGCTATGTTCTTAGCAACCGGGACCGACGGCGTAACATGCCCTCTGAAGCACGGAAACTATAAGCCCTAAACGACATGGTATCCTTGATGATGTAAAACACCCAAGACTAATACTATCATTTTCAAAACTTATCCTATGTTAACTACAAACATTGTGAGGGTATTCTGGCTGTAACATCAATAATCACTGCATCGTATATACGTCTCTCAAAGATGATTCGGGTTTATTACGGTAATCGAGTTTTTGCGACATTGCTCCATGTTTGCTACGTAGCTATATACATCTTTACGGCTTATTTATGTGTTTAATCGGGTTTTATGTCATGTAGTGATCCCTCGGGATCATGCGTGTTGACTTTCTTGTCAGGTTCTGGAGTGTGATAGAAGTTGAATTGCTTTTTATATTTTATTAATTTTTCGATATGTTAGTTTTGCTTTACTTTCACGTACTGTAACTGTTGTAGAAGCTTCTTATTTTTACGATTTTCCTACAAAGTAAAGATACTTAGATGATAACCATATCAAGCGATATGTATTACATACTTTTTGTGGGTAAGTTAATAAATTTTTTCTCAAATCCAATTCGAAAGATGTTTAAATATCTATTAAAGACAAAAATATTAAATGTTCCTGTGAACATATATTATGACAGAATTATAAATACTTCTTAAGACACAGTTGTGCAAAGTTACCAAGAGTTTTATGGAAACAAATATGACATTTTCAAAACGAGCCGTAAAAATTTTCTTACTGCTCTATTCGCCGACTTCACATTTTGTTAATATCAAACCTATTGTGGAGTTCAAATCACTGGGAGTTAAAATCTTTCCTCCAATGGCATTTTATATAATAATATTAAATTTAAAAGTAGTAATTAAAAGATTGTCTTGCATCTTCAGTAAATAATAATATGTGTTACAAGAAAAATAAAGGAAATGACTTCCTCACATGTTCTTAATTTTTTTATTATTACGTTTGAAATGTTAAAGAAAAGCGTTAACAATACACTCATTACCAAGGATGCATCGATAATGTTATTTAAAATTATTAGAAAATAACGAAAACTCTATAGCAACACAGACATAGTGTGACGACTAAAAAGGACGAAACCTTTTGAGTTAAGTTAAGTGAACAATTAGTGTAATATAGTGTATGTGCATCACCCGTAAAGAACACAATAACAAAGTGTCTTCGCCTTAATAGAGACTATAAGAAAATTGTTATTGTCAAATAACACACATTCTTACTTTATTTTACTGTTGTCATTTAGGTTAAAGTAATATTACTCATTAGTCTTTAGACTAGATTGTAATTTGTATGATGTAGCTTAAGGTTGCATCTACTTAAAAAATAACAAAAGCATTGGATTAATCAGGAAACATCCGAAGTTGAAACAACACAAGCAGATAACATCGTAACAAGTAACCAAGAATGAAATGAGAAATGTTCAAAGTTCATGTAAAAGTACCCTCATGAAGAATATAATAAAGTTGTCAAATGCGTCTTACGAGTCACGTCTTAAATGAATGATGTTCATAGCTGGAGAGAAATGTCCTTCATATTCTAGGACGGTTTCTTGTCGGGGAATAATGGCTAGACCTGCCATTTAATTTCCTATTTATCAGTAGGGTAAATGATAAGAATTTTTCGTCTAAGCATACCCTTGAGGCATTCTATTTCTACCGTCCATTGTTACCTGGATGTCGGAATTATGTCTTCAGAAATTTATTATATTAATTGGAAATGAATTTTCTCTGACAGAAAAACTAAATGAACTCTATTGCAATACAATTATTAAAATTTTATTTTTAATAATTCAACATTTTATGTTTACCGTTGTGAAAAAAAAATTAAGTCATAAAATTTTCTTTTGTGCAATATAATTAAATACTATTTAGTTACCCCGGATAAAAATAAAAAACAACATTCGCTTCGCCGGATCTGGGCTTTCAAAAATCCTTAGAATTATTGTCTTGGGCGATAATGTTGTACTTAACGAGGCAATTTTGCTTTATTGCGGTCATTCTCTGAAGGCCGCGCCTTGGGGTGAAAATGACGCCTATAATAGCTTTGTGAACCGTAGATGTCTTGTGTGGATAACATGATCTTTATAACATAAGTGGCTTTGCTCTGATTTTGTAATACTATCCTAGTTCTAATATCAATTGTATTACACTTCATTTTGTATTTGGATTTATCTGTAATCATATTTTTATATACGTGGGCTTTCTTTGTAAAGTGAACCGTCCGAAAATCGATGTTTTTTTTTCTTTAATGGAACAGATATTCGACAATTAGCAATTCAAAGTAGTGACCTTTTTGAAATGTCATACGTATTTTCTTTATCTTTTATTAATTTTAAATTAATGACGGATTACAATGCTGCTTGTTAAGTAAAGCAAAATTAGAAATTGCGAAAGAAACAAAGTGAAGGGTTTAAGAAAAAGGATCTCTCAAGAAACGCGTCCGAGCCCAATCTAGTATTCAATTTTAGTTGCAACGTTCCAAACTGAATAAATTAAAATTTTGCCAGAAAATGACAGATGACTGTTTTGTAAAATTAGTCTTAGATAGGACTTAAACCGTCTTTAACACAAGCGATTACTGCTATTAAGAATGAATTTAAAAATATCCACAATTACATTTTAATTTATACTCAGTAGTGCTAGGCATTTTCGCAAAAGGATACTTAGCTGATACCACAATCTTGAGAGGCTAATGCCATCTAAAGGTAACTCGTGAGAACGGAATGGGAAGTTATTCGAGTTATGTCAGTTCTGTTCTTATGTCAAAAGGATGCCATAGAGACAGAATGTCATATAGTTCCAAGACTTAACTCATGCCGAGGGGGAATTTAACCTAAAGGAGGTAACTTAAACAATAATATTGAGGACATCATGGCCTTTAATGACCGTATACATATCTT
The DNA here is from genome assembly GCA_018248895.1 of Carystus phorcus. Lineage (NCBI taxonomy): Eukaryota > Metazoa > Arthropoda > Insecta > Lepidoptera > Hesperiidae > Carystus > Carystus phorcus. The sequence continues at coordinate 4,875 of DWJN01007270.1, read as the reverse complement.
TTACTTAGTGAGCTATAAACCACTTGAACAAATTTGTCCGAAAGAAGAACCGAAATCTATTATATAAGTGTACGTTTATAGAGCATATATAATAATGGTGATGCTACAGACTTATAGGTCCTACACAAAGGTTTCGGCGACTCGTAAGACACAAGTTATTGTAAAAGTCATAAATACTGGTTGCCAGAAAAACACTAACCTAGTCAGAAAAATAAACAGAGATGTAAACTCTCTAATTTATATGGTTCAAGATTTGTATTGTTTCTCATTAAGAATTTTACAATCACTTACGGAGATACCTATAACTACATGAGTATATTTTCTATTAAGAGAAACAAAATATGTAGTAGATTGGTACAATCTATACTTCTATACTAATAATATAAAGCTGAAAAGTTTGATAGTTTGAACGCACTAACCTCAAGAACTACTGGTGCGAATTGAAAAAATCTTTGTGTGTTAGATAGTACAGTTACCGAGGAAGGCTATAAAACATAACGCTACGACAATGAGTTAAGCATTGATGAAAAATGTGATACGAAGTACGCCGGGACTACTAGTACAATATAAAAATTAATTAAACATTCATAGAGTACTTTTGCCTAATATCTCAAGTTTGCTTCGTTTCGTTTTTTTAGTTAAATCATGTGTAATATACATAAGAAACACATATTATAAAACAATGTCTCTTGCTATATTTTTTATACTCTTTAAGTTTGAACAGTTTCCCTCTTTTACTTTCTTTTTATTTGACTTATTTCCTAACAGTCTCCTAATTTATCAATCATTAAATTATATGAAACATTAAAGTAGTAGTCGTCTATAAAATTATTTATTATCAAAGAATATTATTCAGCGTTAAATAAACTTTCGGATTTTGTTTCATGAAAGTGTTTTAAGTATTTATTGTTCCATTAAAAACAATTTCGCTTCTTAAACAGCTCGCTTAATAGGTTTGTTGGCGTAAAATATATACTTTTCGTTTTGTTGTTTGACTTTAAATTTATGATAACAGTAATGGCGTGAAAATTATGAAACAACAGGCGTGAGGTTATACCAAATTTATTCTTTATTTTTATATCCTATACAATAATAAATTGTAAAGGGTTCAAGTATAAAACTTTAATTACTTTCTATATATTTCAACGTAGGTAGCCTTTATTATTAGTACCAAAATAACATTTTTGAGAGCATTGTCCATCTATCTGTTAAATCCTATAAACATGTACGGAAAGTGGAAGTTACTTACAATTAGAAACGTTTCACTACACCGTTCCTGAGATATTGCCAGTTCTGTTTTCCCCCTGTTCCGCTTCCATGGCTAGCAACGCGTTGGTGACATCCCTGGAGTTGCTAATGTCCATGGGCGACGGTGATCACTTACCATTACGTGATCCGTTTGCTTCTTTCCATGCTTACTACATTAAAAAACAATATTTCGTTTTGTATGTTAACGCATACAGTTAATTAACACCGGTCTTAAATACATTTGATTATTAATTTTACATAATGTTTTATGAATTTTAAAACCATATCTGTTTGAATACGTACAAAGTTACATCCAAAACTTTGTATGGAAGCTGTCAGATGTTATATTTTACTTCCGCGCTAGAACGCCACATGGGATTTTTCTGTTAAAGTTGAGAGAAAAAGATTTATGAGGCTTAAAAGAATACTCTTATATTGATTCAACTCTGACTTCTTTTGAACTTTGTGAAAATGATAGTAATGTAATAAATTTAAGTTAAGATAAAGATAATAAACAAACAATATAGATGAAATATGTAATTCGAAAGCGATTGGCTATCCTATGATAATATCCGTAAAATACAATGTATAGATTCGGATTCAATTTTATTTAGTTAATAGTGGTTTCAAATATCACCGTACATCTTAAAAAACATGTTTTGCGTATCTAATTGTAAATCTAAATCATTCTCGAATCCATTTCAATATTCATAAAATCTATCTATCTATCAGTCTTTGAAGTTCATATAGGCCTCCCCTCATTGGTGCCACTGTGACCGGTCTTTAGCCTTTTGAATCCAGTAATTGCCCGTTGTCTTTTTTAGGTTGTCCGTCCACCAAGTCAGGAGGCGACCTGCTCCTTTTAGGATTTTAAGTTATCTATACTAATCTAGATCTATACTTCTATACTCTATACTAATATATAAAGCTGAAGAGTTTGTTTGTTTGATTATTTGAACGGGCTAATCTTAGGAACCACTGGACCAATTTGATATAGAAGATCACGCTAAGATGAATAGGAGAGGAGAAGCAATAAAAAATATTGCGAAAATGGCAAAATTTTGAGCTTTCCATGCGTGCGCTGAGTAAACGATAAAAGTTACTAAAAATAATGTATTCCAATATTGTTCCCCTCTAAAAGATCTAAATAAAAGTCCACGATAGCATGTCTAGCTTTTATGGTTAACACACTATAACCGTTTTTATGGTTATTATTTATATGGCAAAACAACATTTTCTGGTTCATCTTGTCATTAATACAAACAAAATACTCATGAGAATATGTCCCACAAAAGACAAGTAACACGTGGGGAAAAGAATTAATAACATAAAGATGAATGAATTCGAATCACCACCAGGCTCTCGTCGACTGTGCAGCTACGCATATTGAAATTTTTCGGACACATTTCCAGAAACGAAAACTCAATGGAGAGACTAGTAGTCCAAGGGCAGGTCCCGGGAAAACGAGGTCGAGGTAGATCCCCAACTCGCTGGACCGACATTCTTAAAAAAACAACCAACTCTTCCGTGACCGAGTGCTCCCGTAATGCGATGAACCGAGATAAATGGAGAAGCATTACTAGATCTGTGATTGCCGCAGAGAAGACCGACAAAAACAAGATTTCAAGATCTACCCATGTGCCTCCATCTTGCTAACCACGACCACTCTGCCAAGAGTGTCCGACTGAGAAGAACCTATAGATATTATTTTTTTGCTTCACATCATGATACATCATTAAGAGCTTCTAAAATAATACTGTACAGAACCCGATAACGGTCGATGAAGCTATTTAAATATTTCAAGTATCGTTTACAAGTTGTATATTTGATTGGAAACATGTGCTGTTTGAATTGCAACCTTTGACTCGGCGTTTGTGAAAAAAAAAACAAAAAAACATGGCCGACGGTTTTTTTGGCGGGACAGATTTACTTTTGACAGCGTTAATTGCTTGTAAATGGTGTACGAAATTATCGCGTTGTCGTTTATTCGAGACAGATTTTAGTTATCTTCGATCCATCAGATAATATAACAGTTTTATGAATTAACAAATAAAACCTATATCAATTATATATACCGAATCATAATTATGTAGAGAACATAATTCACACAAACATAATTCGAATTGAATTAAATGCGTATTGTTGGGATAATTCAAAAACTACCAGTCAGGCGTCGAACAGATTTAAATCTATATCTATACTTATATATAAAGCGTTTGTTTGTTTGATTGATTGTTTAAACGGGTTTATAATTTATATGGCAAAACAACGTTTGCTGGAGTCAGCTAGTAGGACATAAAAAGGGCCAGCTTCCGAATATAAGAAAATCATTAAAATCGGTATACGAAGTAAACTGTTAAAAATACAAATTGAATTCAGGAGTCGAATTCAGAAGTTTCTTAAGAATCTTCCATTTCAAAATATTTTACCAAAAAATGGTTTAGGAAGTAGGTGCATTTTTTCTAGGTTAATTAATAAAACTGGCACAGACTTCCTAAACAGTTTCTCTCATAAAATTATTTTGTAATTTTTTAAGACTGTGTTAAGACATTTTGGTATATTGTTATTTCTTCCTTTTTAGTGGTTCCTTCCATTACGCAGGCGTGATAATTATTATGTTATAAAATAGTACAAACCGCTTGAAAGATAGGATAGCTTACATCTCAATTTATAGTCGCAATATTATTTTATTGCAAAATGTTTGTTTAGTATTTTACAAGGAATTAGTTCCATAAGAATCTGACAGATGGCGGAGTAAGTCTGTTAAATAGAGTATGTAAACCTTAGTTACAGCAACGCTTGGCCGGGTCTACTAATAATATATACATGGTCGAACATTCAATATTTTATATATTAAAAGACCTGTAATACCTAATACATAAAAGTGAAAAAAGTATAAAAAAATATTTGTAATTTTTTTCCACAGATAACATTCATTTTCATGAACGCCATAGATTAGTTACTTCACAGATATCATTCTGTTACAGAGTACTTCAGAGAAGAAAGGCAAGGGACGAACTGGCTGGCCGCAACACGTCTGGGCGCTGGAGTTGAAAAGCGAACAGAACCTACAAACTTAATAAAACGACAGATAAAAAATATTATTACGAAAATATATTTAATCTGTATCTTTAAACACGAACTGTTCAATCTATGATCCATAGATCAGTGGTCAGATTCTGCTACTAGATGCCGCTAGTATCGTACGTAATCGTGACGTTACGTTTGAATTAAGAACGCTTCTTAATTGATTTATTTATGTATAAATAATAATATATATTTAGATGACATTTTGTATTACTTAACAATACAAATAGTTTAGTGAATTTAAATGCAATAATATAGATACATATTTACTTAAGAAACATTAGGAAAACAATAAGCAAGCAGATTAATCATGAATGACTGACATACATTGACATTACTTTTTTATTTGTTAACTGATTTAACTGATACAGTCTAAGAATACAGGAAACAAACTAAACATGTGCTGTTGTATTACATGCCGTTATTTTTGTACAATAACAACGTTTTTAACGAGCCCAAACTCGATGGGCCTACCAGCAGCCAATCCAGGGTTCCCTCGACTACCTTCTAGTCCATCAGGTCATTGTTAGACGAACAGAG
>DWJN01007269.1:0-10101 GCA_018248895.1 Carystus phorcus | reverse complement strand
GTAAAAAGTAGCCTACGTTACTCTCCGCCTTCCTAACTATCGCCAAACACATAATCCATACCATATAACAGCTATGTTACGACGTGAAAGAGGAACAAACAAACAAACAAACACACTTTCACATTTATAATATTAGTATGGATTATGTCTCGTTAGAATTTTCACTAAAACATCCTTTGTTGTCATACTAAAGTGATATCGTAATATCCCGTTAGAGACTTCAAATCACCGAATGTTGTTTTGCTATGTTGACAGCGTTTAATCTGAAAAAGGATTATTTTTGTTTCAGTGCCTTTGTACTTGACATCAAATCGAGGAACACCTATTATACAACTAGGGGAGTATCGTTTCAACAAAGGGTCGAACATTGGGCCCAAAATTCGATGGACTTGTGTGAAAAAGAATTCTCTTAAATGCAAAGGGACCGTCACTACATATGAAGATTGTATAATATCCCAGAAACAACACAATCATTGAATTGTAAATAAATTTCAACTTTTATTCAATAAAGAGAGAAAAGAATAAGACAGACAATAGGTTACGAAATTTTTTGAGAATGTTGGCTTATAAATATATATAATATATAATTCGCATCGAAACTGTAACTTCTTATTGACGGATTTTGGAAACTAATCTACTAGTTGTAGTTAATATATTGTTATTTAAATATAGGCATTGGAATTGACTGACACCATATACATATATCAAGGAACTAAGAAAAATACCTTAGATGTATTTTATGATATTTTGAGTTTTATGGATAATTTATCAGCGGAATTGGCACGACTCAATTCAGATCTCAATCCCGACCAGTGAATCAGGATGTCATAAGAGTATCTTATCAATATTATTAGTTCCTTCCTTCTTCTTCTTCTTCATTCCTTTGCCATTTCTTGTCCTCGATGTAAAAACACTTTTCCGAAACAGTGCTTAAATCAAATAGTGTATTGAAATAAAACCTAAATAAGTAAATGATTTTAAATTAAATTATAATCATCTGTCATATAGGTGTCTATCATCCGGTCGTCTCGCGACCGCTGCTCTCATTCATAGATTTAATTTTCTTCCTTCCCAGAACCTAATCCAGCTCCCGTTCTTTTCCCTGATCCAGCTCCCTTCCCTGATCACCCAACCCCCGTTGCCACCCTTATCTCTGATCCCTTAATTTTTTATTGTCCAACTGACGAGAGGATATCAAAAGATCCGTTTTAGTTATTATTAAATATATTTAGCTATACTATTAAATAGTTTATATGCTCGAACTACGTTGCATGGTTCAATTTGTCTTCAGTTCCAATTTTCTTCAAGTCACAACGTGGGAAGCCCATGATCAAGTTTGGGGACCATCGGTACAACAGGTGCAGGGGATCTGGTCCCCGAGTGCGCTGGATCTGCGTAAATTACTATGTCAATAAATGCAACGGAACAATCATCACTTATGAAAATGTTATTATACATCAGACACCACATAATCATTAGTCAAGTGTTATTTCAAAGGTTTCATCCACGTGCATTTTTTGTTCATCATAGCATAGGAAATAAAGTATTATTTCCAGCTACTTGTTTACATCCCTATCTACTGTTTATACAATTTTTCCATTATATTTTCCTTTATATTATTTACATTTCATGGTTCAATTGTAATTATTAAATAACATTAAAATCTATTATTTTAGTACTAAAGTTTTACTTATATTAGAATGTGGCAGCAACTTTATATTTAAGTAGGTAATTGAGAAGAATGTTCGTAGGAAGGATCTTAATTGGATTTTAAAATCAAAGATTATTGATTTCGAAAACTTAACCCTTCTCAAGGCACCTACTCATGTCACATTCTGTTTTAGAACCAGTTTTTCTTAAAACTCGTAACGGAAGACCTGTTATTCAGATCGGCTGCTACCGGTTCAATCTGTGGAGCGGAAGTCGAGGGCCGAGGGCCAGGTGGATATGCACGAAAGTACACAGTGGATGTCAAGCCACCTTGATCACTTTTAACAATGACATTATTAAGCAAAAACCGCATAACCATTGAAAATTACTGATAAACTGGTAATTATTAATTAATTCTTTTAGATTGAAGTCAAAAAGAAAAGTGAAATTTAAATAAACTGAGGCATTATAGAAACTGTGATTATCATAAAGGAAAGAGAAGTAAATTTTAATAACTTATTAGTAAAAACTACTGTGAAAATAAGCTATTTAACCACACGTGTCTTTCGTGCCGTTGGTGTTAGATTTGGTGAGTTACCTCGTTTAGATCCTACGGATCATGTTTGTCTTGAAAATGCCTTGATATTGATAGTGAAGCAAAATAGTATTATTTTTTTAAGATTATACTAAAAAAAGAAAATATTGTAAGACTGGAAGATTTTTTTTATTTGATTTCCGTATTTCAAAGGTCCCTTACAACAGATTTAGAAACAAAACCCTTATGGTTATTAAAATAAAAATAATTTAGAACTGACAAATGATTCCCTAGAAGTAAATCAAAGGAAAAGCACAAACTATTTACTGCAGCCCTGTGTTATATTTGGGGAAAACCGAAGCAATATTACATCCGTTTTGTCATGTTACATTTTATTATTCAAAGAAATAAATAAAATACCTGAAATAATAATAGTTTTGTATGAATCTAAACCATTAGCTTTGTTGTAAAACTACAAAATATTATTGGACGTATGTTGAAAATATATTTTTAGAATACAGTTTTCAATATCCACATTTGATGCGATATATGTATAAGTAAATAATAATAAAAAAGGTGATCAAAATGACGCCATTCATAAATGAGGCGAAATTCATCACAAAGACCACGCAACAGTCTCAAGTATCCAATTCTTTACGATATATGCCTTCGCCGGAATAAATGTTGATGAAATTCTAAAACCCACAAAGTAAACAATGTCATTTACCAGATAAGCACGCTGGATTTGAACTATGCAGAATTACATCCCATAATACGTGGTTGAATGAAACTCTATCTACAGAGACGGATTCCAGCCACACTCCGGATATATGTATATAGTCTTCGTAATTTATTTTTAAAAGCTATTATTTAATATGCCCTGTTAGTCAATATGTGAGAATCAAATCTTGTAATCTGAATTAGATCACCTTATACGAATTAAATTTTACATTAAGATATTTAAGATTTATTTACTTATATATTTTACTTTTATTTATCATGTGTAACAATAGAACATAATATATTATATTATACAGAATTGTGGGATATTGGTCGAAAAAAACCTTTAGGAAGGAATACCTCTTACATGAATACTGCAGTACACACGGACATTTTTATCTTCCATTACTCTCAAAAATCGTTAATTTATGTCTTTATGTCTGCTATTTAATACATAACATATAAGAAAAGTAATTTTGTTTTACTCGGGTGAAACATGTCATATACTTCTCTCTTCCCATAAGCTATATTTTAATACGTGAATATTTTCAGGTGCTATATATACGACCTCTAGGTACGGCAAGCCAGTGATCATCTACGGCAGTTATAGGTATAATAAGTATTGGCGCAGCAAAGGGGAGAAGGCTCTCTGGGTATGCTCTCGTGCTAGGAGCACGAACTGTCGTGCTACCCTCAACACTATAAACGATATCATTGTCAAAGCCAAGCCGTATCACAGCCATGCCTAAAACGGGTTTACTGATTGGTTTTACACTACACACGTAGAACAGATTTGGATGAAATTTGACATAGAGATAAATGATAGTCTAGAATAGTGCAACAAGTACTTACCATACCGGAAAAATGTAGTTTCTGTGACTAGTAATGTGTTCTTTAAATTTTTGTCTACATAACAACGGTTTCATTCGTTTATTTGCTTCATTGTAAATTCCGTCCTTTTGACTTAATATAGAAACTATGTAATTAGCATCCAAATTGTACAAATCAATACAAAATAAGGATAAGATACGATTTACACCATTTATAAAGAGCTGAAACGGAGAAATGCAAGAATTAACTTATAACAAGTAATGAGTGGATACATCTAATTCTGGAAATTATGTTGTTTACTTGGAAAGTTGCGATCTTATATTCTCCATCATAGAAATAGTACATCTTGTTTGGGGCTCGATGAAAATGAAAACAATTTCGTTTTAAATAAAATATGTGTTATTAGTTGAAGTAATTCTCAAATAAAGTATTGTTATGTTGGATTTCAGTCTTTTCAAATGTTCCTCATCAATCTTGTTAACCATATCTGAACTTGCTATAATATATATTCCATAGTATGTTTTCGTTGATATAAACTTCTGAAAACTTTACGTGGAAGAGTCAATTGCATTTGTACGAAGCATTTCGTGAAAATTGTAATTAAAAACAATAATGGCTGAAATAACAATGAAAACAATAATGGTAGACGAAAAGAAGATAAATAGTAAGAGTGTGATAATTGCTCCCGCAATTACATTGTCTTAGTCTGTGTTTACTGAGGACTATCTAGTCATTCTTTATTTGTATAGTGTTAACTGGTTTTAATGATTAAAGTAGCTAAACGATTATGTTAAAAAAAAATATAATTTTTGAAATACTGCTGATATCAAATGACGGATGGGTATTTTAGTCGAATGCTACTTAGAAATAAGTCCGGTGATAAATATAATAACGCATTTAGCTGTAAAATTTTAGGGACACCAAAATTTATAATATCAAATCGAGGGAACCAGATGATCAAGTTGGGTGACTACCATTTCAGTCTCCATAAGACTACAAATTTGAACCCTAAGAAGCGATGGGTTTGCGGTCGTTGGGCTAGCGGCTGCCGGGCAACTATTATTACCCTCGATAACATTATAGTGAGATGTAACAATATCCATAATCATTAATATTTTGATTATTAAATAAATATCTTTTTATATTGTGCAAGATTTTGTTTGTTTTTGTTATTATACTTTGCCTTTGTCAATGTAGAAAAAAACGATCGAATCGACTCTTAGAGGATTTAATTAAAAACTTATCATTTTTATTACCTTTTAGTTATGAGATACTCAACGTCTCGACGAGGTATGCCAATTCTGGAGTACGGACAGTATCGTTACAGTCTTTATAAGACTGCAAGTTCTAATCCCAAGAAACGTTGGGTTTGCGGGCAGTGGTCTAGTGGCTGCAGGGCTTCCATTATTATTATTGATGATATTGTTGTTAAGTTAAACAACAATCACACCCATTAAATGTTGTCTTTCTTTGTTTGATAATTTCGCGAATAACATTAATCATTTTGCTTGAATGTTTGGTTATTTAAATTAGTTAATTCATATTCTTCTGTGGCTTTAAAATTATCACGTCAATTTGCTTATTTGGCCGTGGGTATAATTTACCTACAATCCATTAATGTCCCACTAATGCACGGGTCTCTCCTCGTTATTGAGGAGATTTAGAGCGAACTCCATTGTGGACTGTTCCATTGCGTGTTAGTGGAGAGGATAGTGGCTAACCCAAGTGTCGTAAGATTTTAAGCCGCCCAAAGGCCTCCGATATGGCTTGACGAGTATTATTTACGATTACTTAAGAAGATTTTGCCACTAGCGGTCACCATTCCAGGAGACGACTGCGCCCGCAGTTGCTTAATTCTGTTAATCACAAAGGATTGTCGCGAGCGTTTCGGTTATAAGTTATTTGTTTACAATTACTTATGTTATTGTACTAAACCATGGAGATTAAAACCATACTTAAAACAGTAACGCTGATGGAATAGTATCTCTGTCTGTTCGATGTTCAAAAGTTGTTAAGACATTTAAGCGACTTATTTGATATTAATAGATAATAATTAAGAGCGATATTTATAATTGGAATAGGTATATGAAAGTTTATTGCTATTTACCTTTGGTTTACATTAAAGAGTTCTTCTGTTGTGTTGTATGGTTTTTTTTTCATTTTAAAAGTACTATTAACGTTGTAGGCTATATATTTATCACCGAATTACCTTACAATATCACAGATATACAAAACGTACTATAGGGTATGGATTTCTATTCATTCCTGGGGAAACCTGAGTATACTCTTTTGCACTGCTTCGGATGGGGAATAATGTAGAAGTTATTGCTAACCCAAGTGAAATTATGAAAAATATTGATTATTAAATATACATACATATATGTCTCATGAATATCTCTGTCGTAGCTTTGCATGTCAGTTGAATTTTTGGCATTTGTGGTAACCTATCCATTTATCTACTGTGCCCTGAGTTGCTTAATCCGATCGATCGGTAGGATCGAGGCAAGCTGCCGGTCGTTTCGACCGTCAGTAAAGTTTGCAGCTTCGAGCTAAAACGTTGGTTGTTATAATCTTTTCTTTCTTGTACATAGATGTTTTTTGTATTTGAGAATCACTTTTTGGAATATTCTAGTTTTATAACTTACTCGTACATAATTACAATGTATCCTAAGTCTAAATTTAAACTGTTTAAATTACAGACGTGAGCGTTACGGTATCTCGTCGAGGCAAACCAATACTGCAATGTGGAGGAAATAGATTCAGCTTGAAGAACCCCAACACGTTCAGGAAATGCTGGAGGTGCATCAAGTGGTCTCTTGGCTGTCGAGCTTTTATTACCACTATCGAGGACGAAATCATACAGTTTATGAATACCCACAACCATCGTACCACTAATGTTGTTGGGCGGTAATAATTTTTATACCTACGTTTTTGTTCTGTCAATTCTAGATCTTATAATATGTAACATCATATTCCGTCAGAAAAATAAATTATTTTCTTGCATTTTACTTATTGTCTTTTTTTTCTTGTGGGGAAATCTTCACAAGATACGGGTTATGTGGGATTCATACCCACTAAAACGTCTCTGGCAACCCTATCTGGGGCATAATTTAGAGAGGCTACGGGATCTCATGTTAATGCACCGATGCCTCCCCTGCGTGCCCTCTGGGGCCCTCCTGCGGTTGTTCCTCCCGTAGCTTTAATTACGACGGTCATTATGAGTGACCCGTTGTCGCCGTCTCCGATTAGCATCGGCTCTCACCCGATCGACCGTCTCCTTCTTTACGATTACGGTTTCGTACCAACATAGCCGCTACTAATCCTGGCCAACAAAAACCTGCCACAACCCATTCGATCAACTACTTTTTTACCTAGTGTTAAACTGAACTGACTTTGTTTATAGCTAGCTATGATATAGCGTTATACGTTAATCGAAAAAACTATTACCATGAAAGATGGATTGTCAAGTTTTAATAAGAGCATCTTTTTGTTACAACTTAAGATGTTCAATTACACAGGGTTTATGTTATGATATCTATACCTGTTCTCGTACTAAGTATCCTTTTTGATGATAAAAAACTTCAAACTCACTTTACTGTAACCTTAATTCATTTTTTTTGGATTTTTTCAGATATGCCAATTTACACAATGTCGAATCGTGGAAACAAAGTTCTGGAGTATGGTGGATACAGGTTCAACTTAAACTCTAAACAGGGTGTAAAAAAGAGATGGCTTTGTAATAAATGGGGCCCGCCTAATAGCTGTCGCGCGCATATTTGGACGTTGGAAGATCAAATTGTGAAATATAGACTAAATCATACACATTGATAATTTTTTTATGCCGTGTGCAGGCAAACGAGCAGACGGATCCTCGGATTGTAAGTGATCACCGTCGCCCATGGATATTAGCAACATCGAGCATTTCACCAACGCATTGCCGGCCAAAAAGGAAGCGATGGACCCACTTCTTGAAGGACCCTATGTCATAGCATTGTGGAAACACTGATGTATGTATAGATAAATTATAACTAAAGAATGATCCCATGTTATAGCACTGTGGGAACATTGATGTATCGATAAATGTACTTATGTAACTAAAGCTAAAGCAGAATAATTATGTATGAGTATTTGGTTCGAAGTTATTTGGTCACAACTGCCATCGCAGCTTCGCTGAGCTCTAATCCATGTAATTAATATTGGTATTAAATACAAAAATTAGTCCCCGTTTGCATTTAAAATGTTCAGTGTCCAAGGGGACATACATTTAAAATCATAAGAGTGAATAGGCTTCTACTAAGTTAGTTTTTCCATCCGAAACGACATCACTACTTACTATTAGGTAGGACTGTAATCAAGCATTGACTTAATAAAAAAAATGCGTATGTGAGCTATTATCTTATATAATCTCAACGTAAGAGTACGTCTGGGATCTACATCTACTAGTGAGATAGTTTTGTAATGATAAAGAATTCCCGCTCAGATCTTGATCAATGGTATAGTAATTTAAATATTGTATTAATTGAACCATATTTATGTTGATGTATTAACTACGCTAACAAGTGTATATTGTATTAATCTATTTTGTGGTGTATTATTTATTACTTAATGTTGATTACTTAAATTAACTTTAATAAGAATAAGAGCAACCTAAATGACAATATAATAATGATTATCGCAATTGATTTCGATAGTAAACAAATTAATATGAAACTTCATTGAGTTTTATTGTTAGCGTCGACAAAGTATAGAAATTAGATCGAGTTTGTGTTATTATTATAAACTAGTTGACCCAGCAGACATTCTGCAACATATATAACATACATATAAATCATTAAGTGAAAAAGCACTGTATATTATTGGAAGCCCATCACAAGCCCGTCAATATAACCCTGAAAACTGCAATCAAATTCTACTACTGTTACGATTTTGAGTCTAAATAGTTAAGTAAAGTAATTTAATGCCATTTTTTCATAAATGTGTAGACAAATTTATGCACATTGACATATTTCTTTTATTTGAGGGTCCAAGAGTTGAAATAAAACAAACATTACCTATATATATACCATGTATACTAAGCCATTAAGTATATATATCGTTGTTGTAGCAAAACATATAGTTGTTATATAACAAACAAATATTCGACGGAACTAATTTTTTTGAAACTTTTCTACAGATATCATATTCACAGAGTCAGTTTACGGCAATCCGGTGTTGGTGTATCGAGGCTACAGGTACTTAGCGAACCGACGCAATGGGAGGAAGATGCGGTGGCTTTGCAACAAATGGTGCAAACCCCACAGCTGCAGAGCACTTCTTTACACTTACGACAACACCATTATTAAGAGCGTACCTTATCATAACCATAGATGAGGTGGTCACAGTAGTCATGCTTGTGCCAGCTGCTAAAGTACTCGTCGTGTTCTGGCTAGGAGCTTGCCATGAGAGCAAGTTATATCTTCCTTTTCTTGTCTTTCTTAGCCGGTAGCGTATTGGTATTGTTGATGTCCATGATGTTCGTTTGTCGACTAGTTACATATACAAAAGTTTATGTAATTCTTCACAATTATAGCTTCATAAGGATTCTTGTGTCGTGGGTGTTAACTCACATAGTAGTGACAATTCATATAAACCCCTGTTTATATGTGTCCCTACACACACCCAGACCAATAGCATAAATTCAAGCTTATCATTCAAATTTCTGTCTTTTTAAGAATCGAGCCCAGAACTTGCCAATCGGCGGTCCGGTATGGTAATTATTGTGTCATTTAGGTCCTCGACATTTAATTACTTTTGACATACTGGATATATAAAACGTTTTAATTATTCTTTTTTGGTCCAGTCTGTAGTCTAGTTGAAATGAGAAATTCAAGTTATATCAACTATGATTTGCCTTCTTCTTTGTCATGTTTGTATAAATTATGAAATAACTCCTTGATGCGATAATGTTTATTTTTTTGTACCATAGTAGGTAAAGATAGAAAAAAATAATAAAACTGTATTTTTAACAGACATCAAATTTACACATTGGCTCGAGTAAATCAAATGGTAGAATCTTGTGGGTATGGGTTTCGGTGGAATCGACGACATGGTACTAAAGTACGATGGTTATGTATCAAGTCGAACAAACCGTATAAGTGTAGAGCTCTTCTTTATACACATGACGATCAGTTAGTTAAACAAGTGTCTGGTCATACACATTGACAGAGATGTGGGCTTCATTAATATATTTGAGTTTAAAATCAGCGGAAATTTTGGTTTTAAATGTGTCTGCTCGTACGGTCACGAGTGAGTATATGTACTATCGACCAAATTGATTCATGACCCACCATATGCTTATTTTCCTCCAGCCATTCAAACGCAATTAG
>DWJN01007268.1:0-10102 GCA_018248895.1 Carystus phorcus | reverse complement strand
GTCATCATCTCCCTGTCCTTATCCCCTTACTTGGGGTCGGCGCAGTCTGTCTTCTTCTTCCATTCATCTCTGCCCTTCGTCAGCTCCCCACTCACTCCTTTCATAGACATGTCATTCCTCACGCAATCTATCCATATTTTCTTCGGCCTTCCTCTATCCTTATATCCGTCCACTATCAAATCTAGTACTCTCCTCGTAATATGACTGTCATCCCTCCGCATTACATGCCCGTCCCACGCACCACATCATGAGAGGAGAGGAGCACCACCTGGAGAGGAGCATCACCGTACCACACCAATGAGTGATTACGTAAAAGTTTTCAAAAAATGTTCTATGTACAGATTTGGTACCATTTTATCATCTTCTTTTCACTATTTCCTAGATGACGTTATAACATGAAAGCTCGTGCGCTAAACACGTATAAAGCCGACGTAGATTCAATTAACGCGGAGGTGCGCGGCGTCGTGCAGGAGCGTTGCGGTGTGCAGCACCGCACTACTTAGTTCCTCAGTAACGAGGCATGTTACAAGCGTTAGCGGGCTCTAAACCTACAAACTTCCCACTTCAATTTATACGCACAAGCACAATCCTAATTGGGAGTTTTAGAGAGATTCTAATGAGCTATTTTACACATCTGTGTAGGTTGGGTATTATGTCGATTAGGTACATAATGTATCGCATTCGTTAGTACAATAGCTATTAACACAAGAATATGTTTATGTACATATATTAAAAATAATTTGTTATGGGATTCAATACCATCTGTCAATTGTATCTATCAGTTACCGAGTTTTATGATCGATTTCTCAACAAACAAAAAAATCCAACTTGAATTATATATGCTGTATTAAATAATCCGATTTCGAGGTAATTACCAATCACGTAAATGTGCATTATTAAGGGGTCGCTCATATTTATACGAGACGAAGTATCGAATAAAAAAAGAATCGTGCAAATCGATTCACCCAGTAAAAATTAATAAAGTAAAACAAAAATAATACAGGCAAATTAAGAACCTGTTCATTTTGATTAACCTGTTCAAGTTGGTAAATAAATAAAAGTGCACATACTGACTGAATCTTACTTGCAGTTAACATTCGTTAGATTTTTTATATTTATGTGCAGAAATACCATTTCCGAATACGTCAGTTGTATCAAGGACCAAGTATTTTTTGTATTATAAAACGCTAGTGCTTTTCACACACGGTGGTACCGGTTACCAAATTGCCTGACTGACACGCCACGAGCTTCCATTCTGTTAATAGTTGGCACTTACTGGTAATATTATATGTGACTAGACATTCGTTCTAAAAAGGATAATTACCTCGTACATAATATCCTACATAATTTCCTTAATGAAAGCGGTATAATCTATTCAGAATGTTGAAAAGTAATTACTTTAAAAGGTCGAATATAATAAATATTGTAATGAAAACTATTGATTGTCCTCTTTGCGTTTGTAAAGTATTTATCCGATTGTAATTTAACTTTGTTGAGCTTATAGTGCGTCAATAGTGCGCATGTCAGGAAAGGTTTCTGAATTAATCATGACCTGATTCTGGAGTCCAGAACTTTTTGTCATAGAATTAATTGTACGAGTATCAAAATATACAAATTAAATATAGGAAAACGATTAAAGCATAATATACATATATTGCAGATTGTCTATCGTGCTGGCTATTACTATTACAACAAAATACATGGTAAATATAATGTAACAATTTGTGTTGCTAGTAAAAATAAGGTTACTAAATCTAAAGTATTTATAGAAATACGGTGAATATACATAGATCAAAACATTATCATAATAAAACATTATCACAGCTTTAGGATGTATGATGGACGATTGTGAGTGAGGCTGCTTACATCCATTACACATATTAAGGACGATAAGAAACAAAACAGTATTTAAGCTCTTTGAGACTCGTAAATAAGGTTACTTATTAGCTACGAACGCCCTCAACCAAGATAATACTACTAAATTTCTCTCTTAACAGATTCGGTCACTGTCAACTCATCCACGTGGTGATCTAGAACGTCATTTATTTTTTGTTGGATAATTTTGGCTATATCTGTTCGTATTTCCCTTTGTTTACTAATAGACTAGGAATTGGGTCATATTACTCTTTCTATAAGAAGTCGCTGGTATTTAAGTCAGCATAATTTCCTACTCCGACATCACGCTAAGGGCATTTTTATTTTTTTACACTGAATATTACAGACGTCTATAGCCGACGGGGACCATCAAATGTGAGTTCATTTGTGATCGTTGAGGCTTTTGTATACGGTTTTTATCTGTCTTAAGGGTCCGCCCTTCAAGGGCATGTCGTCCGTGATGTTTCTAGTTCACTGATTTTTATGGCCAGAGGTGCCAGAAGTGATCATTTATAGGAGTCACATGGGTATTTGAATATCGAAAAGGTAACGCTTGCAACGTCACTAGTAAATTAAAACGATATACAGGAAACGCTTCGGGGTGTTTCTAGAACGATTAACTTAGATCTTGCGTCGCGGAAATTTGATGCTCAGGTGATGCATAAATTATTTCGCAGTGATTGCATCACACTGTAATCTAAATAGTGAAATAATTATCGGTAATGTTTATATATATAATTCATTTATTCTTGTGTCAGTGAACGCCTAACGGTTGAGCCAATTATGATGTTTTGTTGTTTTGTACAAGTATATAAAGAATGGAATCGAAAAGTTACAATTCGATCCGACTGAATTTTTCGTTTTAATTTTTATAATATATATTTTTTTCTTGTACGGGACTATACCTCGATATACAATACGTGTATAAGACAACGATTATAATGCACAATATGTGGCTGGAGAACGTATACCGAAATCATTAGTATGACAACTAGTATAATATAAATTATAATATCTTCTAACTATACTAACGATGTAAACACATCACCTAATTAAGTTTCTAGGAATTTGTGACTAATGTACGACTAATACTAAACCCCTTTACCGCAAAGCCTACCTCGTAGATATAGAGATAGGAGTAACGTAAGTAATTTCCGCGGTAATCTTCTAGACCTCGTAGCGCGGATATTGCAATAGGGGTTGGTAGAAGCAAATGTTCACAAACAATCTAAGTGATTGTAGCTTTACGGTCGCATTTGCTATTTCGGAATGATGAGTGCTTCTTCCAGATGATATTGCCTCTATGAACATACCGTTTTCGATTTAATTCAATACATTGTATATGCTACGTAAAGTAGGTATCAATCTTTCTTCTTATTTCCTTTCCTGGGTGATAAAACACGGTGATAAAAGGTGATGCCTTTTGAGTTCCTAATGGCAATGGGCGGTGATGACCACTTATCATCACGTGGCTTCTTGGTCTGCTTATTTGTTGGCTTTCTAAATAAAAATGTCAACAATTTAATAACTATTTTAATGCTGCTTGTAAATAACTGGCTGATCCAAGCATTATTCATTATTTTAAATCAATTTTATGATAACCATAAAAATGGTTATAATGGGTTAACCTTAAAAGCTAGACATATGCTGTCGCGGACTTTTATTTAGAGCTTTTAGATGAGAACAATATTGTAATACATGATTTTTGATTAACTCACCGTTTCGCGGCATTTACTTTAACGTTTGCGTTGACAAGAAAGACAGTGTATCAATCCCTTTATTTCATTAATGAGTCAGTAAAGCAAAAGTCATGTCAAGACTCTCATAAATTAATGAAATGGGCTTGCAGTAAATTTATAATTCGACTAGTTGTTGCCTTCGGCTGCAATTGCTTTTATTTTAGGGGAATTATAACAAAGTATTAGCGTTTATTGAATTTCATTATCGACATTAATATATTTTTAGATGGATTAAAAGTATATGACAGATGATATATAATCAATACAAGGGGCATGAAAGATCAAATTTTAATGATGACATTGGAAATGTTAAATCTTGGCAATCCGGACCGTTTTGTGTCACGTGACCGAAGTTTAAGAAAGTGTACTTTTAATCATGGATTTTTTAATAAAGCAATAGTTCTTTATAAGTTATTTAACTGCAGAACTTCTGTCTGCTTTCTTCATAATATAGAATATAATATTTTAAATGCTGTCAAATACGCAATTGTTGTTCAATATTAATTTAGGTAAAGTCTCTGTGCCGTAAATATAGATTGTCTGTAGCCTGAAGAGCTCCGAAATCCAAATATGGCCGCCAATTACTCGTAATTTGCACAGCTGCTGTGCCTAATGGGTTGCGTTCCAATAAATACGTACGCAGTTGGGAAAAAATATTATTTTTTCATTAATAATATTATACAGGTGGTAGTACCTACTATGTGGTGTCGAACAGGCGTATTTTGACGGTATGATTGGTGATCGACTGGTAGTAATTTATGGTCCTGGCCATTATACAGACTCAACTCATCATACAATAAGAATAGGACGTTAGTAGTAGTGAATTTGGATGAATAATTATCGATGACACATATGTATATTGTACCTTTACAATTACATATACCTAAACAAATAAATGAAAATAATTAAAGATTTTTTCATTCATTCATTCAGTCTTGCATTCAGTTATTCATTCACACACACATGCACACTTATTATTGATACTAATATCTTTCTGCGAATCCCGTTTTGCTAGCTACCCCCTCTTCCGCCTGGGAGCTGGAGAGTCAATACTTTCTTTCATTCTTTCTACTTCTTTCTTGCCCGATGCCTTTAGTGCTACTAACGTCCATGGGCGACGGTGACCACATACCACCATGTGGCCTATCTGTTTTTCTAATTACATAAAAACATACAGACACATTTTTTTTATTTTTTTCTATTCTATGTAGTGTACACTAGAACATACGCTTAAGCTAGAAGTATCGAAATATCAAACAGTTCCAAATTTGAATTTTATAAAGTGATGTTGTTATTCCATTCAAATTTTAAGTCGGTCACAGACTGTATTAATACATTTCTGAACATAAAACGGTGTATAAAGTACAGTATCAGTTTTACTGTAGACCAAATAATAAAAAACATTAAGAGTAACGGATTTTAAAGATATTATCAGAAAAAAAAATATCGAATCGAATTATTAATTTAAAGCATCCTACAATAATTTTTTTACGTTAAAATTTCATCAGAATATTAGCTTAAGAAGAATTCTATGACATATACAAATAGAAGAATTATATGTATAAAGATGATTGAATAAAAGAAGAAAGCTTCAATTTGAACCAATTCTCTATAAGATCCGTTTTGGGTGTTATTTTCGACACAATAAGGTTAAAAATATTTAAATTTGTTTGTTTTAAACAAACAGAATAAATTTCAGTTATGATTTGACTCTTAGCTCCATTAAAGTGTGCTGAATAGAGAAAGTGATGGAGACTTCTCTGACTTGTGAATTATAAGAAAAATTGAAGAATAGCATTTACTGTACAGTAAGAGGTGTTAAAAGTATGGATATTAAAACTACATATTTTTTTTAGTTTTAATTGAAGATACAGTAAATTAATATGGGAAATTAAAATTAAATGAAATGTAAAATTCGCTGTGAAAAATACCTATTTAAGTTAAACATTCCAACAAAACATTAATATAATTAGACGACAAATAAGTGAGTAAGTGAGCCTTGATGATGGTAAGTGTTATTGTTACCCAATACTAAAGGCATCAACAAAACGCTGCCTGGCAAGAAGGAGGCAAGAAGGAAAAAACGAGAAAAATGCTTGGGTATGAATTTGATAAGTATTAGTATCTAAGTGTTACAGACATGTAACTGTGAGGTTGAGAAAAAACTTTGGGAGTGCCAGTGCCTTACCGCTTTATCGTCCAAGACCGAATTTTAGAGATTTGATGAGGCAGTGGCGTAGTTTGACTATCAAAAAATGTTTATGATAACCAACTACGAAAAACTATTGGAAAAAAAATAGGGTAGAATGTACCATGCCACACTGGCCTGAATTAGATACTAAAAGTTCGTACTAAAATCTAGTGATAATATAGGCTGAGTACGGCATTATTCATTGATTTTCATTGAAATTCTTTCACCAATTCAGAAAATATTACTACTATCTTAACTTAACTTTATTCGTACGATCCGTAAAGTCGTTGGCATTATTTTAAGAATAAATATTTTTCTTTCCTCTTTCTTTCCAGCAGAATTTTAAAGCTATCGTTGAGCTACTGCATAGTTCGTCTGTCCACAAACTAGGTTAGTACCAGAAAGTACCGCCATTTACAGCGCGCGACCGAGCCGCCTACACCTGCGATATTTTTATTTTTATTTATTATCTGTGCTATGGTACTTAATATATACATCTGTATTTTTTTTCCACACCAATCTATTTCACGTTAAGTTTGTTTACGCCCGCACCTGCGGTGTCTTTTTGTTCTTGTACCAAACTATATTTAGAATCTGCCACATGCTCTACGGCTCGTTAAGCCTTTGTCACGGTGGCTCGCATATGAAATTGTTAGTGGCCTGATAAAATTATGTGCGTAACATTTGAAGTGCTCATATCCCGGCGGATCGTCGATCCTAAGCGATCGATGCAGTTAAGCAATTGTGGGCGGTATCTGGATGGGTGACCGCTAGTGGCATTTCTTGAGCGGATCCATGCTTCGGAGGGCACGTTAAGCCATCGGTCCCAGTTGTTATAAATGGCAGTCGTTAAGCTACGTCGAAGGCCTCCGGGCGGCATAAAACCTGACATAGGTTGACCACTAATCCGGCTCTGGAGCAGCGTGGTGGAGTATGCTCTAAATTTCCTCAAAACGATGAGGAGAGAACCGTGACGTAAATTGATGTCTTGGTAGAAAAATACTGACTGCTTATTTATTTACAGTGATTATATTGTACTTGTTTATTAACTTTTTTTAACCGACCTCAAAAAAACTCCTGTTCTCAATTCGTCTGTATTTTTTTAATATTTAATAGTTTTAGCATAAAATGCTGAGAAATGTATTTTTTATGTGCTTTTACAGTATTTGTTTCATAAAATATATTTATAGTTCATTAAACAAACAAACTTTAAGCTTGTATTTGGAAAAGTTCGCTAAAATATTATCGTATACAGTAATCAAACGAAAATGCATAATGTGAAACTACATATTTCCTAAATATCAAATATCATTATTAATATTAAAAACGACACTTTTTGTGTTATAAGTAGTTCTAGAGCGCAAACACTGAAAAATGAAAGTAACATTGGAAAAGTACGTACAGATGAGAGAGATGAAAACAATTTCACTTTTGTGAAGTAGAGCACTTGATTGAATGAAATGTTAGTGATCCGCTAATGTAAACCACTTATTCGAGTAACACTTTTCACTTTTGACACTTACATATAGCATGCCGTTGAAACATACTATCAGAAATTGAGAACGCTTTAAATTTATTTTGACTGTATTGGAGCGGCCTAGAATACAAACCCCTACACTATTTGGTAAGGCTACGTGTTACGATAATAGAAAATTATAAGGTTAAATCTATACTAATCTTATATCTTAAACTAATATATAAAGCTGAAGAGTTTGTTTGTTTGATTGTTTGAACGGGCTAATCTCAGGAACTACTGGACCGATTTGAAAAATTCTTTTAGTGTAAGATAGTTCACTTAGAAAGAAGGCTATAGGCTATATAATATCACGCTAAGAGGAATAGGAGAGGAGCAGCAATAAAGAATATTGCGAAATCGGCAAAATTTTGAGCTTTCGTTGCGTGCGCTGAGTAAACGGTGATAGTTACTCAAAAATTATGTATTACAATATTGTCCCTTTCTAAAAGTTGTAAATAAAAGTCCGCGACAGCATATGTCTAGCTTTTAAGGTTAACCCACTATAACCATTTTTATAATAATTTATATGGCAAAACAACGTTTGCTGGGGTCATCTATAGCATAATATGAACACAATCGTATTGATTTTGTGTATTGAAGTGCTGTTAGATATACATATATATATATATATATATATATATATATATATCTACTGGTAGATCCATTAACATTTTCGATTGGAAATCCTCAACCCGGATACATGGTTGAGTCAATATTTATAATTTTGATAGTACAGCTTTTTTCAGAGAATTTAGACCAAAGTTGATACAGACATTAATCTATCTCCTACCATTTCAGTCCATAAAGGACAAGTAACTAACAAACAAAAATTAATTATTAAATATATATAGAGTCTTAGTGAACACATTTAAAGTAGATATTTTAAGAAAATTTTTGAAATACTATTACAAAACTACCTAAAACGTGGCTATTCAAAGTTATCCGTAAAAACTAGTTTTATAATCGGTCTAACACGATTGCGGAACCCTGTCGTTGTTAACTCTTTTTTTGTTAATAAGATTCGATGCATCGACTCAGGTGTGAATATTTCAATTTAAGTCTCAAACGTGCTGTGTAAGTCGAACAAAGGACTTTTTGTTTTATAGACGATTTTCGGTTAATAGAATAGGTGCTAACAGTGGACTCACGGCTCTATGTTAACGCAATGATAATTGAAAGGTGTTTGTAAGAACCCGTATTTATATTGAACTTAGTGAAAACTTCTTCAGCGCGTGACAATAGTGAAATAAGTATAACAACTTCTCACCGTTTGGTTCAACGAGACATGATTATGTATAGAATAAAATTACAATAATATTATCATCAAGATTTTAATATGATTGAGCAACAAACACCCATTGAAATTTTCATGTTTATATCCTATTCATAAGATTAAGATTACCTACTAGTTTATTATCTGTATCTGTACTAATATATAAAGCTGAAGACTTTGTTTGTTTGTTTGATTGTTTGAACTGGCTAATCTCAGGAGCTACTGGACCGATTTGAAAAATTCTTTAAGTGTATGATAGTCCATTTATAGTGGAAGGCTATAAGCTATAGAACATCATGCTAAGATGAATAGGAGAGGAGCAGCAATAAAAAATATTGCAAAAACGGCAAAATTTTAAGCTTTTCATGCGTGCCCTGAGTAAACGGTGAAAGTTACGCAAAAATCATGTATTACAAAATTGTTCCTCTCTAAAAGATCTACATAAAAGTCCGCGACAGCATAATTATGTCTAGCTTTTAAGGTTAACACACTATAACCATTTTTATGGTTATAAAAATAGTTATTAATTATATATAATAATAATTAATAGGGCAAAACAAAGTTTGCTGGTTCATCTAGTATTATATAAATACCTAAGTCATAAGAGGAATTTACTTTACATAAGACATTGATTGTATTTGTTTTTTATAAAATTTGAAGATCATTTAAGGATCAAGTTATGGGTATAATTAATTTGCAACCTCCGTTTCGCTTCGGCTGATCTCCGGTTTGGTACCGACTACTACCGACACTCGAAATAATATTAACTGGATTCTTTAAATTGGCAATTGGCTTTTGATATAGATTACCGTTACTTTTAAATTTAAGACTTCTCAAGCCTCGTATAACAACTAATTACATAATGAGTTAGTCTGTTCTTAATATTAGTGGGAATACTAAAAATCAAATGTCTCTGTCAAATCAATTCGAGTTTCTGAATCGTTGATTAAACAATACTGAATCAGAAAATCTCATTTGAAAAACGATTCAGAGTTAAAGACAGCTCTCTTTAAGTGGTCAAATTGTTTAAATCAAATATCACAATTTAAACGGATTTGACAGTGTATTAGTTGATTTTTCGTTGATCACCCTTTCAGAAACCGACAGTCAATGTAATATTATATTCTTGTAGATCCTTTGTCGAATGTTGCTATTAAATGATATAGGTTATATTTAGATATTTTGAATAAGCGTGCCAAGGCACATCTAGTCGTTTTATAATTAGTATACATTTTTGTCTAAGTCGATACATAAAGAACGATTTGGTAGTTAATTTTGAAGGAATGTTCGTTTAGTTTCTTTTTCAGTTTTATTTTTATATTCATTTGACTATTCTATGTACATTTGAACACCGTAAAGTAATTATCTCGCGGCGAACGTGTTCGCTGTATGTCGCGTGCCGCGTTCTGCGAATGTCACCTTTACCCCCGGTTTCTGAAAGGCTTATAAAAATCTCGTTGAACTAACAGGCATATTAATAGGAAACTCGGTCAAATTAATTCGAGTTT